>JAVTVY010009835.1:0-44194 GCA_036873755.1 Hanleya hanleyi | reverse complement strand
AAATCGAATACAGCATCATGTAGAATCTTCTGTCAAAATTGTTGTTCTTGCTATAATGTTTTATGACAGAATAAAAACATATTCCGTTCAAACCTTCATGTACTTACACTAACATCAAATTAAAAAAAAGATGGGTGATTCTTACATAATGAAAAAAAATAGGGTAGATAGGTAGATACATGTAGGTAAGTAGGGTAGGTACATGAATTAACTGTTACATTTTACCTTTTTTTCTAGCATAATGTTTTGGCTGAAATTTTAATAGGTTATTTCACATGTTTAGCAAAATTAAAACCATCAGTGATGAAAGATCATCACGGTAAATCTAGAGATGGTCAGGTAAACAGAACCACACATCTGTTTTTACTTGGCCTAATGTTTCAGACAGATAGTTGGGGAAAATACACATTATTGTTTGGCCTTACTATAAAACATTCACAACAAATAAAAGATTTCCTGGAATTTTATTATTGATTGGAGGATGATACTTTAACTAAATCTTCAGTCTGGAATTGCCAGAAAAAAATTCAAACCTATCCCTATTAAATTGTATTCCATAATACGTACAGATGTACATTGTATAATAGAATACCACATTCTTGCAGTACCAGCCAATTCCACTAGACCATTATATTGATTATTACTAACTGTGACTATTGTAGATGTTTGCATACAGGCTCTGATGGGAACAGTAACACTGAAAGCATGATCATGTTCTCTGCCATGGTCAACAATATTGTATCCTTCTGACAATAAATGCCATTTAGATCAAGTTCATCTCATGGCTCACTGAATCACTTGCGCTACATGCAGCCTTTTAAATAATTCGTACAAATACAGCTTGTACATGTAGAATCCTGTACTGTTCGTAAAAGCCCCACCCCTCCTCACCTACATTATTAAAGGAGAACGGAATCCTAGGAGATTCCATGATCTTTAACATATACAGAGTATGTATGCACCTGCCCCAGGAGTGTTTGAATTATTTATTAATATCCATACAAATACTGAATATTATAATTAAATCAGTTACACATAGAGACTTGTAAATAACACTTATCCATGCATAACATACATTTATCATAAACATATACATCTATTTCTGCACATGTACTGGTACTATTATTAAGCCTAAGATATCCTCAGAATAATTAATAATTAGTAAATATAAAAGCTAAATCAAATGTTCAAGTTTAATTTTACATGTACTAGAAGGAAACAACAAGAATATTGAGCAATTTATTTTACTTGTGTCATGTATTACATGTGTGTATCCCGATGTATCATTCCCCTGTATTGGCATTTCTCTGAGTCAAAGTCGTGAGTTTTCTAGTGTGCAATGACAGACGTGTGGCATTCACCAATTATAAAGTGTGTCCCTCTGTATGTACAGAAACATAAGTCTGGACAAGGAAGTGTGCATGCGTATGTAGATCAGTGACATTGTAATTGCGGGACAGACAGGTCGTCAACAATATCAGTTACATCTCTGATCTACCATCTGCTACAGCCAATGGCAATCCGATTTCCATTCCATTTAAAATGGACCAGTTAAACGTGTACTAAAGGACGTATAATAATGTCGTTTCCTCGCGGAAAGATCATATACACTGATGCAGATAGGAGATAGCATATACTTAATTCCCCCTGTTGCTACGACAACCGAATAAAGGCCGGGGAGGATCAATATCCGGCCTTATATGGGAGATCGGTTTGAGCGCGGAGCCTGCTCTGATTATATCGGCATATAGAAAGAGGAAATGCTCAATCCAAAGTCGGGTCGGTCAATAATTCTGTAATTATACTTGACAGCACATGCAAGTTCTCTCCCCTGAACTGGTAACTGATCAGCCAATGTTAACACCATATCTACTTGTCCTGCAGACCAGGATTTGTTGAGAGATGGTCGTTTCCTACGCTTACTTTATATTTATGTTCTAAGAGGGCTCAGTATGCTATTTAATAATTACATAACAAATGTTTTGGAATCCATGAGGGGGGCTTTCACATATAGTATTTGATGAAATCACAAGCACTTGAGCTAATTACATGTAGCAAGTAAATTAATGTTTTTGAACAGCAGTAAGTGTAAGCTTATATGTGATTTTCCTACTTGAGGAACCTTTTCAAATTTCAGTTGTAAATTTTGTGGCCATTAAAATATCTAATTTACTCTTGTACAGGATGGGTGGAGATCACAAGTGTATTTTTTCAGATGTACAGGCCTGCTGAATCACATTATAAGTGCTGTATAATACAATTTGTCTTTCAGAGGTGTGAAAAAGCAAAAAAAAATCTTTTACAAAATATTTCAGCTGCCATCAAGTCAGTTATGTACTAATCAATGAGGAATTTACTCTTTGTACACAATAGAACAGACTCTGTATCCGGTAATGTTGAAGAGAGCATGCCATGCATTGCCCATGTCCAGGTCATGGTGTGCAATTATTCTGTTTTAGGTAAAAAAAAAAAGCTTTTGTTTCTGGTGAGTCATGTCAGTGTGCATGTGAATTCAAACAGTGCACATTGATCGTCCTTTTTTTTTGTTGCAAAATTGCTGTCAGGAGTTCCATGGATCTACATGTAGAACTCTCCTGTATAACCTTAAGTGATTTCATGGTGAATTTCCACCTGGGACACCTGGGAACTAACACAGTCACTAACTGTTTCAGAAATAATAATGTTTTGGAAAATGCTTCATTTTTGCTCTCAGTTCGCGAGAGCACAGCACTGCAAAGTATGCCAAATTTGTGTTTTTAGAATAAGTCAATGAATAATATATACATCAATACATACATGAACATAATACTGAATGATTTCTGGTTGTTGAGTGTTCATTTATTCTACATGTATTGTTATATTTATCACAAAAGAAAAATTAATCCTAGAAAAATTAAGATTTTTTTTACCCATAAGTAAGGTATACTCAACATTTGGTACCAACCCATATCGTAGAACTGGAGATAACACACGGACACTAAAGGTTAATGGACGGATAAACGGACAGAACTCACTACTGCATTATACACTAGGCGTATTTATAAACAACATGGCGCTACACTGATGATCTGAGGTGGCCTTCATCAGAAAAGAAAATTAGATTTTATTGGCCTTATACAGACTGAGGTGACATTTACATCAATAAAACAACATAATCATGACAATAGGACACCTGACTATCTGTGTTTGTTCCATATTAATGAGCAATGGCTCAGAGGAAATACCTAATTATCACTCATTACCCATGTATATACACGAGCACATATGTATGTAGAAATGTAAATATGTGGTTATATCTACTCTAATTAACACAATCATTCTCAGCCTAGGGGCTAGTGATTTATCATTGATTGGTCCCATTGTTGTGTACTGTATATATACAATACAACCATCTGTGTAGATCTGCTGTATTATATATCCATATACTTGCAGCAAATAAATGTATGCATGTATTCATGATTACTTACTATTAGGCTTTCATATAAAAGTATGAACAACCAGTGAGTGAGTGAATGAAATTTAACGTCGCTTTCAACAATATCAACTCAGGTCACATGCAAACTCAATCGTGTCTGACATGCCCCTTAGTCAGTGCTTAGCCTCAAGTATTTCGCAAGAAGAAATCTTTGAAGCAGCATGGAACCAGACACCCTCCATCCACCCTATAAAACACTGACAGCGCACAAGACACAGACAGGACGCTTACATGGTGCAATAAAGACAAGTGATATTACAGTGCTAGATATCACAATATCGAGCTCCTGTTGCTTCTCAGCAAAATGCATTGAAGCAATAGGAACATGAACCCACCCAACCATCCACGTATGAACAACCATGGCTTTTGGACAAGTCATATACACATGTATGTAGAACTAGAAGAGAGAGCTATGTGTATGTACATGTGTGTGTCATGTGTGCTTGCAATCTGTACATCTAACCAGATAAAGAGCTCCAGAGAGTGAGTTTTTACTAACTTTCCATGCTCGGACATTCGTTGCCCCAGAAGTCGGAACTATATGTTTTTTACATTTGAAAAGCGTCTCCCATAATAGAAAGTTTGTCGATTCCCTACAGGCATGACAGGAAATGATGAAGCTGATTTAACGATGTTCCTATCTAACCAGGTTCCTAATCTAATGATGTTCTTAATCTGACGATGTTCCTGATCTAACAATGTTTCTAATGTAGTTTCTCTAACAGAAAAGTTCCTTCCTTAAGGGGAATTAGGACTTGGGACATTTTTGAAATTTTGAAAGCCATTTTTCCGAATTACTTCAAAGAAATAGTCATATTTTCTTGTGTTTAATTGTGTTTCCTATCTTTCTGAGATGAAATAATGCACCTTTGATAATTGAGTGCCTTTTTGAAAATTTCAACTTGACAAACAAAATGTCAAAATCTCTCAAGTCCCCCTGATTCTTAATGATTTTTTTTTTCATTGATGCATTTTCAAGTGTGTTAATGTGCAACACTGTAACAACCCTCAACAGTGTACGGTATTGATCATCATTACAATTTTGCAAAAATCATCATCATCATAGTTCTGCACTCATTAAAATGTTGCATAATTATACCCTTTTCAAATGTCGGACCTTGAATTTTATACAGCTTATGCAGTTATACATGTATGTCATGTATGTGTGAGGGTGTAAAATTGGGAGGGGGGGCTGCTTCCAAGGCCCCATGTACAAGAGAGAGGGAGAGGCAGACCATACAGTGGGGCTGGGGGAATAGCTCTGAGGGATACTGTACATGAATGTGTGTTGCTATCATAATATACTAGGGAGGGGGGGGCGGGGGTAGGCTGGCTACATCCATGGACATATACAGGTAAGAGCTTGTGGAAGAGGTACAATCGGCCCTAGTGATTGAGGAAGAGCCCCACAGTTTGTGGCAGAGGTATGGGCCCTAGGGTATGAGGAAGAGATCGGGGGCCTAGAGCATGAACATGTATTGCTATCATAATATACCAGGTTATGGGAGGGGGGGGATGGGGGCTGGCTACATACATGGACATGTACAGGTAGGAACTTGAGGAAAATGTATGGTATGGGCCCTAGTGTTTGAGAAAGAGCCCCCAAAGTTTGTGGAAAAGGTATAGGCCCTTGGGTGTGAGGAACAGGTATGGGCCCTAGGATGGGGCTTTGGGTTTCAGGAAGAGTTGTGGACCCCTGAGTCTGAGGAAGAGGAATGGGCCCCAGAGTTTGAGGAAGAGGTATGGGCCCCAGAGTTTGTGGAAGAGGTATGGGCCCCAGAGTTTGTGGGAGAGGTGTGGGCCCCAGTGTTTGAGGAAGGGGTATAGGTCGCAGGGTTTGTGGAAGAGGTATGGACTCCAGAGTTTGAGGAAGAGGTATGGGCCCCAGAGTTTGAGGAAGAGGTATGGGCCCCAGAGTTTGTGAAAGAGGTATGGGCCCCAGAGTTTGTGGAAGAGGTATGGGCCCCAGAGTTTGTGGAAGAGGTGTGGGCCCCAGAGTTTGAGGAAGACGTATGGGCCCCAGAGTTTGAGGAAGAGATGTGGGCCCCGGAGTTTGAGGAAGAGGTATAGGCCCCAGAGTTTGTGGAAGAGGTATGGGCTCCAGAGTTTGAGGAAGAGGTATGGGCCCCAGAGTTTGAGGAAGAGGTACATGTATGGGCCCCAGAGTTTGTGAAAGAGGTATGGGCCCCAGAGTTTGTGGAAGAGGTATGGGCCCCAGCGTTTGAGGAAGAGGTATGGGCCCCAGAGTTTGTGGAAGAGGTGTGGGCCCCAGCGTTTGAGGACTTGAGGGCATTTCACTGTGCACTTTGATTGAGTTGTACAGTATTGGTTGACAGCATACTATTATAATTACTCAACTGTTTTGCGAAACCAATTGGTTACCATAAGTAAAGATAGTGCCACGACACTGTAGCTCATCTGGCTGTAACTGGAGAAAGTAGCTGTAAGAAATTTTTACTAAAGAACTGCAATAGATGAGTTTCTAACTTGTGTTGTCTCCCCTGAACACTAAATAATCCATGCAGTAATTTCCTGAGATTTCATGATAAAGTTTCATGGGAATTTCAAGATGCAGTCATATTGGATTTTCGAAATGGACCAAAAAAAGGTATCTTGCACAACTGGACAACAAGGGGAACCTGTGTACCAAATTTGACAAAGATCCATGCAGTAATTTCCTGAGAATTCATGATAACAAAATTTCATGGGGAAATTCAAGATGGTCGCCTGGTGGTCATACTGGATTTTCGAATCAAATCACAAAAGGTATCTTGCACAACTAGACCCCAAGAGGAACCTGTGTATCAAATATGAGAAAGATCAATGCAGTAGTTCCTGAGAAATCGCAATAAAGTTTCATGGAGAAGTCAAGATGGCCGCCTGGTGGCCATGTTGGATTTTCGAATCAGACCACAAAAGGTATCTTGCACAACTAGAACCCAAGGGGAACCTGTGTATCAAATTTGAGAAAGATCCATGCAGTACTTCCTGAGAAATCATGATAATGTTTCATGGGGAAATCCAAGATGGCCGCCTGGTGGCCATATTGGATTTTCGATTCGAAGCAGAAAAGGTATCTTGCACAACTAGACCTCAAGGGGAACCTGTGTACCAAATTTGAGAAAGATCCATGCAGTAGTTCCTGAGAAATTGTGATAACAATGTTTCATCGGGAAATTCAAGATGGCCGCCTGGTGGCCATATTGGATTTTCGAATCAGACCACAAAGGTATCTTGCACAACCAACTAGACCCCAAGGAGAACCTGTGTACCAAATTTGAGAAATATCCATGCAGTAGTTCCTGAGAAATCGCGATAACAATGTTTCATGGGGAAATCCAAGATGGCCGCCTGGTGGCGAAATTTTATGTTGAGGTTCTGGTAGAGCATGACCACATTTTTAGCTCCAAATAAACTTTTTTGTTTTAGCTCATAATCAAATTAAGTAATTTGATCTTGGAAATATATATCAAGGTCAGTCATCCTCAACAATGTTCTGATCTACACTAACATGAATTCAGAGAGGTAGACTTAACATATAAAATTTGACCTTTAGAAAATAGGTCAAGGTCAGTGATATTCAATAGACTTCAGGTCCAGGTCTAAGTGGTATAAATTTGGACAATGTAGATATAATCCTTCCTGAAATATTGTACTAAATAGAATCTGACCTTGAAAAATAGGTCAACGTGAGTCATCTTCAGCACACCTCTGAACCATCGCCGGATGTTACATGTATACATAGTATAAATCTGGAAAGCCTAGCTATATTTCTTCATGTTATATCATAATAAACAGTATATGACCTTGAAAAATAGGTCAAGGTCAGTCATCTTCAGCACACATCTGAACCATCGCCAGACTTGTACATAGTATTAATTTGGAAAGCCGTAGCTATATTTTTTCATGTTATATCATAGAAACAGTATATGACCTTGAAAAATAGGTCAAGGTCAATCATCTTCAGCACACCTTTGAACCATCGTCAGATATATACATAGTATAAATTCGGAAAGTCTAGCTATATTTCTTCATGTTTTATCATAATAGACCGTATATGACCTTGAAAAATATGTCAAGGTCAGTCATCTTAGCACACATCTGAACCATCGCCAGGTGTATACATAGTGTTAATTTGGAGAGCCTAGCTATATTTATTCATATTATATCATAATAAACAGTACAGGACCTTGAAAAATAGGTCAAGGTCATTCATCTTCAGCACACATCTGGACCATCACCAGTTGTATACATAGCATCAATTTGGAAAGCCTAGCTATATTTCTTTGTGTTATATCATAATAAACAGTATATGACCGTGAAAAAATAGGTCAAGGTCAGTCAACTGGGATAGGCTTCTAGTCAATCACCAGTTGCATATGTAATATGAATTTGGAGACCCTAGCTAGCTTTAATCCTTGAAAAAATATAGCAAATAATAGAATTTGACCTTGATAAATTAGGTCAAGGTCAGTCATTTTTAATAGCCTTCTCACCCTTCACCAGATGCATATGTTGTATGAATTTAAAATGCTTGGCTATAATCCTTCTTGAGATATCGTGTCCACAACAAAGATGGACAGACGGACAGACGGACAGACAGACAGACAACATTGATGAAGACAATACCCTTCGGGCAAAATTTGCTTGAGAGGTAAACACGGTCACCGAAATGCACATATGCCATGGGTTCTTCAAGCTGTATCAAACTACACGTCGTAATCACACATTGTTCATTCATCGTGTTCATGAGCCTTGAGAATTAAGCCTCTATGCAACTGAATTAAGACCATAAATGGTGTTCTTAATCGCCCCTAATATGCATACTGAGTATATCCTGATTTCTGAGGGATCGAGACCAGCCACGAGAATCTACCGTGATCAAACATGTCAAATCAATAGAGATGGAGCCACTGCGTATAGTCAGACAGTAAACACGCCGACTGGTGATCCAATGTGGGTATAATTCAATACTCCCCCTATTATTATTTCACAAGACCCCTATGCTTTAGTGCACAAGATTCTTATGTGTACAGATGTAGATCCATGAGTAAAGGCAGCTTGACCCAAAGTTGGCTGAAGAACATTGTAACCGGGTACATGTACATGTATTTCCATTGGAACTGTAAACAGATCATCTGGTCATATTATTATCAGAAACTATTTCAGACTGGAAGGTCGACTGATTTTCCAGTAGCTGCATGTGACATGGCATAAAACATCCATTATTAGGCTAAATTACATAAGTAACATTTACATTTATAATAATAACAGTGAAATGTTGACATAAATTTCCCAAACACCAGCAGACATGGTGATTTAGTGCTTTTTAAATCATGTTACTATAGACCTGTCTCACATTATGAGGGAATGGGATTTTTTCTCAGAGCAGTGAAATTTTGCACATCGCCTGAACATTAGGTCTTTCCATTCGAAATGAAAATCTATTGAATTATTCTTCAGATTTTTCTTCTTCTTCTTTCATGTATTATTCTTATTCCGCTTTTGAAATAGCCTTTAAATGGCTCGATATAAAGCTTAGATATTTGGCACATTTACAGATACATGTACATGTACTAGGCTGAAGGTACAGGTATTCAATCTTGACCTTGACCTAATGAGCTAGGGGGTTTCTAATAAAAATTCATATTGCGAATATTGACCAAACGTATGAGGGGACAAAGCTGAAATTCAGAATTTAAAAGTTTGGAGATTTACCCAACAAATTGAGCCAATAAAATAAGTAGTTCAGAAAAGCAGTTTTCAAGTTCTCTCCCCTGGTACAGTTTCCTTGTCGACCAGGTAGTCAAAACCAAAGAATATATCTGAAAGAAAGTTGAGGGTTCATAAATCTAATGTATGGCCATGCTGTAGTTTTATTTTTGAACTGTTACGTAAGTTCAAGAGTAGTTATCTCCACTTTAATGTTTTTCAAAACTCGTCATTTTATAAGGAAATAAGCTACATGTATGGCATTGACTCTCCTAATATTGATAAACACTTTAATGAGCGAAAAGAATATGACCTTAAATTTGACCTTTGACATGCAGTCAATGCGGCATCTGGTATGGTATCTAAATATATCAGTATATGGGGTCAGGCGAAGCTTAGTTTGCGTGATACATGGTACAGCTAAAAACCTTGAACACAAAACCTGTATCCTGGAACGTTGACGATGGACAACCAGCCAGCCAGCCAGCCAGCGAACATCAATCCATAGGACGGCTATTGCTTCTCAATCCATCCAAAAATGAAGCCTCTGTGTAATATGAACTTAGATCCTGCGGATAGTGGCACAAATGGATACCAAACTACTATTTATAAGTGTTTTCAAGGCATGGAAATTTCAAAGATGGAAACTGGAGCATAATTAAAGCCAACTGAGTAATTGGTAAATGGTAATTCATGAGCAGCAAAGGTGGTGGAGAATTAAACCATAGATTTAAACATGTACTACATTTTGCAGTACATTACAGCTAGATGTGATTATCTCCCCTTGTCAACCACCCTGCAATATGTAGATTTATGTAGATCTGGAAAAGGCTTGCAACATTCCATGAATATTTTAGAAGTAGAATGGAAAGAAAACATTTCTGAATATAGGGAAATTATTATGTAAATGATTTAACCACCACTAGATTTTAGAAACTTACCACAAGAAGATCTATAATAGATTATGTTGGAATTAAATCATGATACAGATGGACAGAAAAGTGACTGTGGACTGATAGAGAGATGACCTGATCAACGAAACATACAAAAGGCACATTTATTTACAGATAACATTCTATATTGGACAGAAGTTCCATTGGCCTGCCTTTAGTAGCTCTCAAGATATGGAGTCTGGGGGGAAAGAGGACAGGCGGACGGACAGGGTGACAACAATACCCCGAAGCCAAATCGGGCCGAAGGGTAAAAAAGCACAAATTACATATATACTGTGAGGAATTTCAGTGCTTTGAGAACAAGAGCCCAAGGGGCTTCACTATACGCCCGTATATCTGGAATTACACTGGTCTGAATTTCTAGATTGTTAATGGCCTTGATCCGAATTGTTAGCTAGCAATCCAGAGAAAGGTCTACAATTTTATGCTTCTGAGAATGTTACACACATCACATCTTATATTGAATGATAAACTAAAATGGGCTGAACTCTTGGTAACTAGGTGACCTTGAAACAAAGAGTCGAGAGCTCACATATCCCACACTGAAATCAACAATAGTCAAACACAAGAAAATAGTAGTTTTCTTTCAAATGGATTCCTTTCAGGCGAGAAAATTTTCCATGAAGGTAGAAGGATGTGAAGAAAGTGATGAAGTAAACCTTTGTTCTCGAGTTAATAAACAGGTATAAAGTTCATAAAGGACCCCTCTCCCCATTAAATTAGTAAATGTATCGTGCTATGGTTTTTATTTCACAACAATTTAAGTAAATGTAGCCATTTCTTACATGTATCAAACATGAGAGACAACTCCACAGGACAAATGCCATATACATGTAGGGGAGAAAAGTCTGAATATTCCAACCTAACACATATAGGCAGCTAAACTTGACAAATTGATCTCTCTTTGTAATGCGAGTAAGCTGTACCCGAAGTTTGGTATCAATCCATACCTTGAAACTAGAGATATCGCATGGACAACTAATGTTAATGGGTGAATGGACAGAATGCAACATCGCATTACATGTACATGATCTCGTCTTCGACAGGTATATGAAAATGTGACTTTTAATGATTTCTTGAGTTTGGGGTCACAATGACCTTGATCTTTGACTCACATTTTGGTATGTAACACATCATGTCCCTCTAATGTATCTACTGGCATAAAAAAGGCTATTTTTAATGATTTCAAATTTTTGGGTCACAGTTTACCTTGACATTTTTGGTCTTTCGAATGAGTTCTTGAGTCGACGCCTCCATTATACAATCTCGTACATTTCATCCACTGCGCTTGTTTTGAATAAGCATATCTGTATCCCAAGCTTGCGGTTTTTGCTTCGACTTCCAATGTTGATTTCAACTTGCCATCAAAGCAGTTGAGTCCGCAATGAAATTCAATCCCGTCATATCTCATACCTAGCAGCGGATTGGCCTAATCAACTGGCTTAGCGCATTCACTGATTGGGTTGATTTAGAGGAAACCTCTTGATCTATTTATATCCAGAAATCATATGGGTAACTAACCAAGCCAGTGTATCGAACTAACAGATCGATCGATACACTGGCTCGCGAGGATGTGTATCATTGGACACAAGAAATCTTGATTTTTAACAATTTCACGATTTTGGGGGTCACAGTGACCTTGACCTTCGGCCTTGACCTACATTTTGGTAAGTGACACATCGTGTCCCCCTCTAGACTGGATGAGTCTCTATTTCATATGTACTATTTAATAATAATAAAATGATCTTTAAGAAATATATATGTTTGACAAATAAATAAATAGAATGAAAAAAAAAAAAATGAAAAAATTATTTTTAAAATAGGGACTGGACGATTTGATGGGTTTCGTCGTGTAAAGATTCCATCTGGAGGCGTGGTTAGTCTGGACGATTGACATGTTTTTACCTTCGGTCGCAACATTTGTATCAATTTCATTCTAACGCCATACTGCGACGTCTCGGCAGTAACGTCATTCCCATTGTTGAGGTAATGGTAGTAACGTCATTCTCGTTAGCTCCCTTGTGACGTTCCGTCCAGTCCCTGTTTCAAGCATTTCTTAATAGAAATAGTTACTTCCTCTTGTTTCCCGTTTAAAATACATTATGAAACAGGGGCTGGATCCAGTCTAGTCCCCCTCATGTATCTACTGACACAAAAAAAAAGTTATTTTTAATAATTTCCTGTTTTTGGGGTCAGTGACCTTTGACCTTCGACCTTGACCTATATTTTGGTATGCGACACCTCGTTTCCCCCTATTGAATCCACTCACAAAAAATTAGAAATTTTTAATGATTTCCTGATTTTTCCGGGACACTGACCTTTGACCTCTGACCTCGACCTACATTTTGTATGCAACACATCGTTCCCCCCTAGGGCATCCAGTCACCAAAAATTAGAACTGTAGATAGAAAACTATCAATGATCAATGATTTCCTGATTTTAGGCAACAGTGAACTTTGACCTCTGACTTCGACCTGAATTTCGGTACGTGACACATCGTCTCCACCCGGGGTATCCACTCACAAAAAATTGCAAGTGTGGATAGAAAACATTCAGAGATATAGACTGGACACGAACACTTCAGTGATTTCCTGTTTTTCAGGCCAGTGACCTTTGACCTCTGACCTCGACCTTGATTTTTGTACGCGACACATCGTCTCCCCGTAGGGTATCCACTCAGGCCAAAAAAAAATATATGTCTGTTTCCGATTACGGGCCAGAAAAAAATAGAGTAGGTAGGGCCAAAAAAAAATTTATTTTGGAAATAAATTTTATTTTGATGTCCAGTACTCCTGTCCCATATACAATGGTCTACAAATATATTCTTGATTGTATAGCATTCCCACCCACTTTAACATATTCTCCCAGGACACATCCCCCCATATTTTCAGATATTCAAAAGATCTTATCCCCCAAAAGATAAAGGGGGAGGGGGGGGGGGGATGAGATACCCTCAAAATATATTGTTGGTATTTTTATCTCTACTGGATCCAGCAAATCTTGATATTTCAATAAGTTCTGCTGAAACCAGTTATTGTACTGATATTATGGAAATGAGAATTGCCAATAATGTGTTTGACTGCTGTTTACCACCAAAACGAGTATCGTTTTAATTTATTAACTTGATATGCAAAACAATATATTTCAAGGATTTCCGCCCAGAAATGATGAAATTTTTAGTGAAAAATACAAAATTCCATGTGGAATTTCAGTGCCTTCCATAGGGAGAGTACTTATTTTCTGGAAAAGCCTGAAGAAAAACTTGACATATACAACATAAAATGAAATGGGAAATTAATTTGAACATCATGGAGGTTTGTACCAGCGACTAGCTAATTCGAACAATTTGAGAAACGAGACGCGATTCCTGACTGTACAACAGTACAATGATTTGAACAAGCCATTTCTCGAAAACAGAAGAATTATTACTTGCTTGAATCTTGGGGGTTTATTTCAATGCATTCATAATAAAACAAGTTGGGGAAATTTTGGATTTTTTAGCGGAGAAATGGTACCGGTCGGTTAGACTTTGACGGCGACTAGCTTTGACTGTGTCGTCGCCGATTTCGCTGAAAACGAACACCACTTGCAAGCTGCCGTGTCCGCTAAACACTGCTTTAACAAACGTCATTTCAAGCCATCAAATCAGTAGATTTCTTTCGAAGTTGATGGAGAATATGTTTAAAATTGTCCTGGTAAACATGATCAAGTCGACTGAAGCGTAATTGGGTTGCTGATTTCTCGATTCCCGACCTAGAAGTAGGTGCTTTATTTCCTGAAAAGATCGTCAACCTGCCGCCATGCCATGCGGTCAGCTCCAGTCACACTTTACGGTATGCTGACTGTGGGCGCACCGCTTTACGGTTGTTGCTGTTGTTGTTGTTGTCGTAAAACGCGGCCTTGGTAGTGATTTCGTTGGAATTTGCTGATAAAATTTTTAGAGTCGCACGATTTATCTAGACTCGGTCGGGTAACCGGAAACAGACATATTTTTTTTCTTGGCCTCACCAAAAATTGGAACTGTAAATAGAAAAGTGTTCCAGATATAGACCGGACACGGGGGACGGACAGACGGACGGACGGACGCACGGACAGACGGACAGAAACCGCCATCACATAATACGTCCGCCTTTTTGGCGGGCGTATAAAAATTGGTTCCGATATATTGTCGAAAATCCCATTCCGATCCTCATAATGTCCTCTTCACAAGTCCAGGTTAATCCTAAATCCTTTCAGAGGGTTTACCTGGACATTTTTGAGGAGTCGAATGAGTTCTTGAGTCAAGCTATCATGAAATCTCGTACATTTAATCTCCCGCACTTGTTCTGAATTAGCATGTCCGTATCCCAAGCCTGCGGGTTTTTGCTTTGACTTCCGATGTTGACTTCAGCCTGACATCAAAGTAGTTTGACCAGCAATGAAATTCCAACAGGTGACATCTCATACCTCGCAGCAGATTGGCCTAATCAGCTAGCTTAGTGCACGGATTGATTTGATTTGGAGGAAACCCCTTGATCTATGTATATCGAGAGCTGGTATGTGCTACCAAGCCAGTTTATCGATCCTAAAAGATCGATCGATACACGGACTCGCGAGGATGTCGTAATGTGAGACAGACAGTAATACACAATGTAAGGGTACATGTACATGTAGGTAAGGTTGTTTGACTCCAGTACACCAGTCTCTCGTATTGGTAAAATATGCGAGAGCTATTGATCACTCTCCTAGATTGCGAGAGTGATCACTCTAATGCGAGAGTGGTTCACTCGTGTCAGTATTACCCTTCAATACATTTTCGGGGAGAAAGTTAGGGGAGTGATGGATAGAGAGAGTGATCACTCTCCTTATAAACAAGAACCTTATGTGACTGTCATGCATGTTATTCAATATACCCAATGCATGCCTAACTCCAACCCTTTGTGTTAACTAGAATTTGACCTTGATGAAATAGGTCAAGGTCGGTCAATTTGAACAGGCTTCTAATTAATCACTTGGTGCATTAGTACTGTAATGTAAATTTGAAGAGCTGAGCCTCGATCCCTTGAGAATTTGACCTTGATAAAACAGGCCAAGGTTAATCCAATTGGAAAGGATTCTAGCTACAATATAATCAATCACCAGTGACACCTATATGAATTTCGAGAGCCTAGCTGTAATCCTTCAAAAGTTATCACCAATATACAAATTCGACAAAGATAAAATAGGTCAAGGTCAGCCATCTTCACTCAGCTTTTGACCCATCATCAGTTGACTATGTTACAAGAATTTAAAAAGCGTTGCAAGATGGATAGACCAAGTATGTGTGGTTAAGTTACAAATTACCTCCTGAAAACTTTTCATCATCTTCTTCGCTATAACAACATGGCAGTTTCAGTACAGGGTTTCAGAAAATTTATCAGTTCAATTACATGTATATGTCTGAAATAAAACTTACCTTGTCTACAGAACAGTTATCAACACCAGAATCATCTTGGGTGATTGAAGAATTAGTTTCAGCTGATATATTGCTAATTTTCTGACCATCGTCTTTTGTATCTGAACTACTACCGGTAGGGGTACTGTCTATATGGTCTATCTTGGGACTGGTTATGCCACTACCAGCCGTTGATTCCTCTTCCTTCTGACCAGGGACTTCCGTTGCAGGAAGTATTCTAATACTACAGTCACGTTTAGAGCTACTCTCCTCTACACTGACTTGTATGATCTCTTCAGTTTCTCGATGAGCAATGCTTTTGGGGCCGACACCAGTTCCGCTCCCATTATACACTTTCGTAGCAGACGACGATACATCATTTGGTGACTGTTTGGTGTTTGGAACAATTATTTTTCTTGGTTTAGTAGCGGAAGAGCTTCGGGCTTTTGAATTGGCCTGGTCGTCAAATTTGACCCAATTTGCTGTGACTAGATTGGAGACAGAAGCGACGTTTTCTGAATTCTCACCAGGATACTGGAAATGAGTGTTCATGGAAGGGCAGTAAATGTAGCGAGGGGACCGTGGCGAGCTCGCAGCAGATCGACTAGGTGAAGTGGTAGGGGTCAGACTAGGAGGTATCAGCACGCGGCGGGGGGACTGAGGTTGTGCAGCGGGGGATTCATGGGCCACCAATATGCCAGACTTTGTATGACTGAACAGATTCTCCTCATTGAAATCAAAACACAACGCTTCCCTTTCTGCTTTTCTGGGACTGAATTCTTCTTCCGGCAGCTTGATCTTGATCTTATTTTGATTTGGAGAGCCTTCTGGTGAACTAAACTGTATGTATTCTTCCAAAGTGATCACATTAATTGGGGTGGTGCTACGGGGCCTCTCTATGGCGCTGGTTGTGACCTGTAGTCTCTGCAGCTTTTTCAAGTAAGCTTTCTTCTTGGAGGCAGTGACCTTTGTCAGATCAATGTCTTCCACATCAAGATCTGGTTCCTGTTGCTCAGATCCTTTTCCCGGGGGCGGGGGCAATGTCATACGAGGGCTGTTCGGAGCCGCGGATGTACTGGTGATCTTGCCGAACACATGAACCCGTCGGTTCCAAGAACCACGGTAGCCTTTCCCAGATTCCTCATCACTCCATTCTGAGGAAGAAGAGGAATTGCTACGTTTTCGTTCGCGCTTGGCTTTCGGTTTCTTGTTTTTCTTGGCTATGGGCTTGTCCAGTTTAGTGCATGTGGCCGACATAGGAACTTTATCTGAGTCTGCAACAGGAGAAGATGCAGTTTTTTGCTCTGAAGGCTTTGATGCTGATGATACGGTGGTGATTTTGGGGTAACTTTCAAGATTTTGGAGTCTGGATTCACTCTTGGGCTTTTCACTTTGAATGTGGCACTCTGGTAAATTGGGTTGCACCAGCTCAATATAAATACTACGGGAAGGATTTTCTTTTGTTGGGGTGAGATCTTTGTCATCGGGGTCGGGCTCGGACTTGTGGGAGGGGGTCGAACTGGCTGAATGCGAGATAGCATTGGGTTCCACAGAACTCGTAGAGCTACATGATCCTGTGCTCAGTTCCCTCTTTTGACTGGTAAGTACAGTGTTAACTCCAGCCTTCACAGCACTCTGAAACGGTCGGGCATTCTCTGTGGGGGTTAGATCATCATCGCCGAGGTCTATTGTGTCGAAAGAGGCTAGAGGTGCAACAATGCGGTCAAAATCTCTAAACTCAAACGCAGCTTGTTTGATTGTTTTCCCTAGGGGCGGATGGCTCTGCTCAGACTTGTGCATACTTGACTACTCAGTAAGCCGGGATGACGACATCATGATGGGCTCGAGCTTCAGGCACCTGGAAATAGAGAATCAGATCATCGTCATCAATTTAAAATCTTTTACAAATTTATGTCTATAAATTTGTAACTGATTCAGTGTCAACGTCTGAAAACAAGCATATAATGATATTAATAATAATTGTACAAACTACATTGTACATACTCAACAGGTAAAATCAGAGACCGATAGATGCAACTGTTGTACTGCCATCTCATAAAACAGTATTGTATCCATGAGGAAATTATTAATGTTTGTACATATGCATGGGTAAACATTTATATTATTCTGACTTTCCGTTTAGGCTCATTAAAATTAATAGTTCATTTATCATCACCTGCTTGCGATGGCCTGGCGGATTTTATTTTTATTCTTTACTTCTATTTTTAGTTGTGCACAAGGTGTTCTATAGGTAATATGAGTTAAAACGTTTTAAGCTGACAGGTGAACTTTTAATACAGCTTACAGAATATATAAATATATGATTGATCTCCAAATAATTGTTGAGAAATGAACAACCATAATAGATGCATAAATTAACTCTCTATTAACGTCTGAGGAAGTGTGTGTAATGGGATTTTCTATACTTTCAGCACACTTTGCTAAAACAACTTGGAACCGTATTAGACACTGCAGAACGAAAATAAAAAATACATGTAAAACAAATCGTTAGGGCAGAAGCAAAATTGAGGGCAGGCAGTGAAGATAAATGAAGTGTTAATTTCAATGAGCCTTAAGCTTGCAGCTAGAATGGTATTGGTACATGTACCACAGCAGGAACTAAATTCGCAATAATCATGCAGATATCACATATCAAAATGATAATATCTCAATCTTTAAAAACACATATTGTTTACAAGTTATCTTATATATACAGCCTAGAAATATACATTATTCCGATTAAGGTGATATGGATAAATTAATGCGGGTTAAGTAGAATCATGTGATATCAGGGTTAGCAAACATGACTTAGGGACTTGCCTGAAGTGATATTTAGGTTGGCACAGGCAGGCATTATCTCATGAAGTTCCATTGATGGGGTATAGTACCAGTATTGATCTCACCAGGTTGGAGTGGTACAGAAATAATTTACTAATCCCGATTCTGAGATCATTAGCACTGACAGCATGATGCATCACTACTGAGCTGCTTTAGCAAATGTTAATGATACTACGTTGACTCCGCCAAGTGTGCTAATGAAATGGGTGACACTCGGTTGTTTAACAGGCTCCATCCTATGCTGACCTGACATGCCCGATATGCCTGGGTATTTTTACTTATTTGTACATTGTAAGACACGTTATGGAGGTAAAAAAGATAGTTTTGCCCAATAAAGTCGAGAATCTATAGAACTAAGAGACATCCGTATGCATTGGATGGTATTTAAAAAAAATTGTCATCCATATAATTTGCATAATAATAATAGACATGTCTTGTTCTCTGCTAAACTTTGACCACACACAAAATTGGAAAATCACTATTACGACATGTAACAATATATAAGCTAAGTTGCCTGAAGATTTTAGAGTGTTATATGTTGTGCTATGTTACGGGTGGAAAGCACCTTAGTGCTAGGGGCCGTGTGGTCATGTCATTCAAGATGTCCACATGAACAGCTACAATAAAAGCATGGCTGGGATACAAATCATCACAGGGATCACTTTTGGTTCTTGTGATGTTTTTAGAAATAATGCAGTCAGTATATTTGTCTGTGAGGTCATATGACTTCTAAGTTTTTTTTTAAGTATCGTTTTATATCACCCTTTTAATGTTGCGTGTAATTACTCTACAATACTTTTATCACTTCAAAACACACTTTACAGGGCTGAGGATTTCACATTTTCATGGAAAACTTTTTTTGGTTCCTTGCCCAGTGACATGGAAACTCACCATAAACTAAATTTCAGTTCTGTAAATACAATGTTATGGAAACCATTTTTTTTATGAAGGGAGTTATGGAAGTAAATGTAAATTAATGTAATCTATTTTGTGTCTGTAAATCTTCTCTTACAACCAGGCATGTATACCCCTGACAATTTCCAAATCTATGACTTTTCAAATAGACCCCTATGGACAGTGAAATTCTATATAGAAAATGTCATCTGAATGTTCAAGAAGGGAGGGAGGGAATTTGGCTTAATGTCACACTCAAGTTTGTTCCACTCATATGGTGACAGTCAGTTTCGTTTGGGGAGGAAGCCGGAGTACCCGGAGAGAACCACTGCCCTTCGGCAAGTAACTGACAAACTTTCACACATGGACCAGCTGGGTTCGAACCCATGCCGGTTCAGCGGTGTGAGGCTAGCGGTCACCAGCGAAGCGCCTTAGACCACTCGGCTCTGAATGTTCAATCTGACACTTATCTTGGAACATAAATGGGCATTCGCATCCTTTTTGTCTTCAGTTTATTGACTAAAACGAAGTAAACCTAAAACGAAGTAATTCTTTATAGCATTATACTAAACATTTTTGAATATACTACATGAAAAGATGAAATACATACATGTATGTAACATGGTTTTCCCAATCACAATCAGAGTATTATTGCAATAACACATAAATTTGCATTTAATTTTCAGTAACATAATCACTATCTGGTCACATTTCATGACAGACATAATGATGCATATCTGAATATTTCCTTTCAATCTTTTCAAGCTGAATTTGGAATTGAGGAGTAATGAGACCATTAGACCATCAAGACTGAATAAAACTCTTTTTTCACAATTGAAGGCGGTTACTTCTACGGTGTAAGTTTAATACGTTCAGAAAGGCAGCGTAGCAAGCAGTGCGGGCACTGTGCTACAAATGTTGGCAGGCACATGGCGTCAATTTTTGGTGTGGCAAAATGCTAAAGCCAGAAGATCAAATGTTGAAAATACATACGCAGGAACAATTTGATTACAATTTATTCTGTCAAACGATGTTGACGTATTTCAGTCAAATGATGGGAGACACATTTTGATTCCGTGATTTTTCTAACACATAACAGACAGAGTACTGGGAATGATCACTTCTGTGATTCTGTGAAATCCACAGGCTCCCCAAGCCTACCAATTACCCACACCAAGTCAAGGTTACGATAAGAGGCTTTTAATGGAGGAACGTTTGTCTGAGGACACATTAGCAAATACATGTACATGCATAGTCACGAATACATTACATAATGCTTATCAGATTCATGCATAATAAGTTCATATGAGGAAGCAGTAGTTAGCATATATACATGACAAATTTGAATATTCATGCTGGTTATATACATGTGTAAATACAGAAACAAAGAAGCATGCATTTAGTATTTCAAACTAAATGCGGTTACAAAATTCAAGTCATGCACTAAATGAGTACGTGTACAATAATATATTAAACTAATAACAGTGACATGTAAATATTCTATATAAACAATAGCCCACGTAGAATCATCAAACAACCTTTATGAATGGGTGGGCGGGCGGGAATTTTCAAAACCATGTATACTGTCCTAGACAAACGAACTTCGAGTGAGATTGAACACCAAAACACCTGAATATAAAGGCCGCCAGTTTGGGTGGCGCGAAAATAGGTGTGAGCAAAAAGTCACCCGACAACCTGGTGAATGGTAATTAAGCATTTTGGAGATCCAAAATAAGCCCATAAATGACCTGTATTAATTCGACGTTTGGGCTAGACCCCCTTCTTGTCATCCCTTTCTCTCTGTAAAGTAATTATCAGAAGTTCATTACCAAGAAGTATGCAAGCTCCATATCACTTCGGGAAATTGCGGAATTCGGAAACGTTGTCGAATTCGGGAACTTTTGGAAAAAAGGTTTACGAATTCGACAACTTTGAGGCCCAAATCCACCCTTATTTCACATAAAATGCGATCGGGCGTTCGTCTTAGCGATCGGATATAATTTTATTGTACCAACAGGTGGCAGCACCTTTTCTATGGCATTTCATCGTGGCATTCGGAAATTCTACCTGGCGTTTTTTCTACAGGTGAGAAAATGTGCGTTTTGTCCTATGTCGCTCATGCTTTAAAAATCAAAAAGGCATGTTTCTGAATTTGGGAACGTTGCCGAATTCGGCAATCTTTCTGTTTCCGAATTCGGCAACTGTTCCCGAATTCGACAACGTTTCCGAATTCCGCAATTTCCCGAAGTGATATAGTGGTTAGCTGAAGCATTGGGCCTAAATTAAGAAGGTGTTTGTTTGGGGTAACCCGACCGACTGAACAATATCCCTGCGACTCAAAACTTTTTAAGAAATATTTTTGGGGAATTTTTTGTTCCCCTAAATCTGTCGAAGAAAATGAAATCTTTACAGTTCGAAAACTCGTGAGAACAGCCTCGCTGATTTCCCGGGCTGAGTTGCAATCGGGAGCCCTCAAAATTTTTAACATAGCAAAATCACACGAAGGTCCCTGACAGCAGACCGCATGATTCAAAATGGCGGCCCACCGGTGTTGCGTTTTTGTCAGGAAAAAGAACTGTAAATCGCTACTGTGCCGAATAAATGAGAAAGCTAGGATTAAGATTCAACTAAGGTTGCCAATTGGGTGAACTCTTTAAGCACGTTTGCTGTATGGTATAGTTATCGAGGATAAATATTTGTCTCTTTGCTGATCGTTGTACGACCATCGCAGAAGGAGGAATGAAAATTCCGAGACAACAATGGCAGTGGCCAGTTGAAGTGATAACAGCTCTGTGATAAAGTTTTTTCGTGAATATATTATTTATCATCCGTTGTCGGTTTCATATCGAGTTACGTTGAGAGAAGTCATACCTATTGGTTATAATCCCCAGAAATATGGAGGGAAGAAACGTAGCTGTCTATGCAAAGACGGCAGCGTGGAGCCAACGTTATGTCAAACAACAACAACTCAATGAAAAGTTACGCTTCTCAGATGTTCTTGAGCAGGGTTCTTACTCTTTCTCAGTTATGAAATTCCATGACTTTCCATGACTTCTTTGGACAAATTTCATGACTTTTTCATGACCTTTTACCCGACAAATTAGGTAAGAAATTCTCCATGGACAACGGCTGCATCATGAAAATTGAAGACGACACCTGTGTCGGTGCAAGGACTTGACTAAACGATGTACAATTTCAAAGAAAAAATATTTGTTTCAGGAAACATACATGTATAAACATTAATTGGGAGACAAAACCCCGATTTCCGTGATATGATTCACAATCAGCATAAAGTCCCGGCAAACTGTACACACTATCTCGACCACCGTCGACATTCAACGAAATGAGGTTTGAGGGTCCGGGAAAATCACGTTTTTGGTAAAAAAAATACAGAGAAATATTGACCTGGCAGACATTTTCAAGTTTCATTTCATTTTTCCATGACCTCTAACAAAATTTCATGACTTTTCAAGGCCTGGAAAACAATTGTCAAATCCATGACTTTTCCAGGATTTTCCATGACCATATGAACCATGTTGAGGCATCCTTGTCATGATATTTTGGGATAAATTTCTGCTGCATTATAGGGCATACATATTTAGCAGTTAAATCAAAATGCAGTACCCTTTTTGTCATTAACTACGAGGAATACCGGATTCATAAATTATCACTTTTTGGAACTATTGCCTGTCTCGCATGGCGATGGGATTTTCGGCAATATGTGAAATTCCCCACACTATACTTAATTTGTGCATTTTTATTCTGGAATTTGAAGGAAATCTGTTCAGAACCAAAGAAAATCTTCAATACCGGTACCTTGCATGTTACATGTATTTTCAAAGCAGAATGACGTTGCACTTGCAATGTTGTACCATTGTAGGCACTATGAAAATAGGGTGAGGTATTGGTAAATTTCAGAATAAAAATGCCCAAATAATATACAGATACAGTCATACTGTGAAGAATTTCAATGCTTTGAGATAAACTGGCTCCGATATTTCGCCGAAAATCCCATCCCATTGTAATTTGAGACAGACAGTAAACTGACTGCCCAATAAAAAAAATAAAAAATAAAATAAAAAAAATTTCAACAGACCAACCCATTCTCACTGACCAGGGTCTGTTACCCCAAACAAACACCTTTTTAATTTAGGCCTTGTCCCCTGAAAGGCGCCATTTTAAATCACGTGATTTACTAACGCCAACTGTCGGTCGGGCGGAAGCTCGCTTTTAGCCAGTATGTAAAGCACCCTCTATCAATCTGCAGCATCTTGACAATATGGCGGTGCCCAGTGAAGAAAATAAGCGCGGGATGTTTGAGATGCAATTAGGCCTTGTGATGCGGATCGAAAGTCAAAGAACACCATATCATAGAGAATACACAAAGAAAACAAGCGTGGGCCACTTTGACAAACAGTGACACTATTCTTAGAACTGTCAAAATGATTACACACCAGTACGAGACCGCGCGCAAGCAGGAATTGGGAAAGAAGAAAAGCTACTCAACATTTATCTTCGACTTTTTTACACGAGTTGGGCAAAGATGTGGGGGCAGTGAAATAATAAAGAATGAGAGCTTCAGTTCAGTTGATAAAAATAATATCTACAATTTCTTGTGCCATAGCACATTCACATAGGTAATAAACTTCTGTAACTATGTATAGAACTAGTCCAATAATCATATCTTTCACATCAGAACTGTCGTGCATAAAAGTTGAAAGTAGATTGTATTTTAACATGAAATCCTCTCCAAACTTCAATTCATTAGTTCAAAAATAACTCTTTGATCTATTCTTTTAATTGCGTAAATCCATCAATCAAAACTGGTCAACTCCCGCCCTTTCAATGCTTATGTCAAAGAACTGGGAACGGTAGTCGAGTGCACCGGACTACCATATGCCCCACCAATATGGACTGAATTTGTTCGCGCGATGTCAGTGGCCAAAATTAATACTATACGGATTATGTAAAATTGCCTGCCATCCAAGTATTTCGTCCTTTCAGCCATTCCAAGGTGACTTCTGTGACAAAAGCTACTCAAATTTGAGGTTTATCATTCTACCTCTTCTAAATTTCACAACAAATCTTAAATGTTGTATCGTTACTTTGTAGACCTTTCACAGCTCCTCTGTTTAGCTTAACAGTTTTTTCAATTCTAATACATTTTCATGGAAAAAATGAGAGATGAAAAATGTGACTTCCGTACAATCTCAAATTTATTGACTTAGTAAATGTTTTGTCCAGTTTGTAGCCTCCAATGAGAGATCAATCATTTTGTCTCACACAGTAGACCACATGTGACATGGGAGTCAGACAAGGTATCATAGATAGTGAAATTGTGTCCTTACAGAGCACTGAAAGCGTGTGACTTCCGTGACAATAAAAATGTGACTTCCGTGACGAGTAGCTCCACCAATACTGCACAGTGTGTAAAAGTTCCGTTTTCTATTAACTATTTTCATTAACTCACAAAGCATAAACATAAAAACACAAACTGAATTCAAAATACAACTTTATAATCAAACTTTTCCAAAAATTTTATTGTTTGCATAAAATGAGAGAAGAAAAAAGTGACTTCCGTGACAGCTACAATCTCAAATTTATTGACTGAGTAAATGTTTCATCTAGTTTGTAGCCTCCAACGAGAGATCAAACATTTTGTCTCGCACAGTAGACCACATGGAAGTTTGAAGATTCTCAAATCAGACAAGGTATCATAGATTAGTGAACTGGTGTCCTGACAGAGCATTGAAAGTGTGTGACTTCCGTGACAATAAAAAATGTGACTTCTGTGACGGGTACATGAGTACACGAGACGAGTACAGTTCCACTAGTTAAACAGTGTGTAAAAGTTCTGTTTCCTCTTAACTATTATCATTAACTCAGACATTGTCAGAAAGCATAAACCACAAAACACAAACTTAATCCAAAATACAGCTTTATAATCACAGATTTCCAAAACGTTATTGGTTGCAGATCCCTCTGCACATGAAAGAAAAATGTCAAATGTATATCGGTCAAAATTCAAAGGATGAAGTTTCTCTAATGCTTGTGAGTATTTCATATAAACAGATTTGATTTTTGGCATGCTCAGAGCTTGGTTCCTGACTGCCTCAAGAGTGTTGGTGACCCCTATTGTTAACTATGTCAGGCATCGCACAGACAATATCCTCCATCATGTACCAGGAGTGGTCGTCATTAGATGGTCAATTGTACAGGTTGCTGATACCAATTCTGTTCAAAAAGGCCAGACAAAGATTCCTGTCATCTATTTGCTGCACCTGGCAGTCAAAGACAATAAGCTCAGATTAAATACAATAATTTGAGAGGAGCCCATGAAGGGTACATGTACAGTGGACTGTGCCGAATCTTCACTTGATTTTATTTCTTCCTTCTCATCTGCCTTTCTGCAGGTGTTGGTGGCATTCTGGCCAACTATTTGGAGGGAGAAGTTAGAAAAAAAACTCTGTTCAACAAGCGTGATCCAACATACATGCAAAATAATACAATGCTAAATACAAGGTTATGTATTACATGTATGGTGTGACTTCCGTGACAAATCAGTGTGACTTCCGTGACAGACTTTGATGTTGATTTACCCACTACAATAAAGACCCTTAGTTCTGTGTGAATCCAGTCTCAGTTCATTTAATTATAGGAGATTTACAAACACAAAGGATTTTTCTTTTAACTAGATATTTCCTAGGAAATAAAAAAAAATGCTTAATTTTGTGACTTCCGTGACGTCAGAATGAGGTTGAATACATCTTCTCACCTCAAGATACTGTGAGCAACTGCCAAGCCAAATGCACACTGCTGCAAAATTGTTGCCACTGGGCTAACTTTAACTGCCCATTCCAGCCTGGCCTGATCAGAGTTTACATGGAAAATTCCAGTCTAAAAAAAACACTGCGATGGGTACCTTGGAGAGCACTCTGACATGTCAGGGTGGGACTTCCCTGACCATGGGGATAGTACTGAAGTGACCTATCCTTGGGACATTTCACATTTATTATCCTCAGACATATATCTTTGTAAAAAGTTGCAGTTTTTGCAGTGTTCAAAAACTGAGTTAGATCTGTACGTTAGCTTGGAATGGCTGCTTTGACATCTTCTCGGAAAAAATGACATTTCCTGCAAAATTCAATGTAGTAATTTCGGTCATTGAAATCGCGCGAACAAATTCAACCCGTATCGGCGGGTCACATGCTAGTCATGTGCACTCGATTAACGTTCCCAGTTCTTTGACATGAGCGTTGAAAGGGCGGGAGTTGAGCGGTTTTGATTGATGAATTTACGCAATTAAAAGGAATAGATTGAAGAGTTATTATGCTTGAACTAATGAATAAAATGTTGGAGAGCACGTTGAGGTAAGAAATTAGGACGGATAAAATTTTATTGGATCTGCAGTGTTCTCATTTCAAGCCGGTAGCCGCCGGAGCTTCGCCGGCTATTTGTTCTATTATCGCCGGGTACTCAGATTATCCCAAGTCATTAATTTACAAATAAACTTTAATAAAGTAATGTACATAATTTCGCTGACGCCCTAAGGAACGAAGGAATCTGAAATTGGATGTCAACGGACAACAAATGCAGCAAAAAAAAGCTCAATCTTTCTGCCGTAACGACATGTCACAATGAGAACCGAAAGGATAAAGTTACGTCCACTAATTTACCTGCAAATCCAAATTCCCACGTAAACAGCGCTTTGCACGCGCCCCTACGAGTCTCCTCGAGAAACAGAGCTCTTCGATTAGAGCGCAGAGATATTTTCACGGATACTATATCTCACGCTGCAAATGCCGCTGAGTGGAGAGCTTACGCACATGATGAAGTTTTAAGAAGGGCAGGTCGTCATGTCGGGGAAACAGACATCACTCCTGACATTTGGATTCGGTAACAAATTACCAGGTTTGTATTTTTATGGTATTTGTATCTAGTATAGTACAAGTCTTGACCAATATCTCAATTTATGCTGTCGAAAATATGATTTACGAGTACCGTTTGATAACACGAAAAGTGGACCATCCGTAATTTGTTACGTACTCCTGGCTTTTTGTAGACGTAAAACACGTGTAATTATCTGACAAGCATACGATCTCGCGTATATAAACTACGCTCATGAGATAATTACAGAAGTATTTTATGGTTAGAATTTGTCTTATTATTGATGCTGTAAATTGTAAAGATGATAGATCTTATTTATAACAGGTTAGGGACAGAAGCCAATGTGGGGCATGATTGATACCCCAAGTCAGGTATTATACAATTATTACATTGAAAATTACATTTTATTGCAATACATTACAAACACCATAGTTATAAAGAACACCATTGTTGTAATATAATCCTTACAAAACCCTATTCCACCAACTGCCCACCTACTTTTGGACCACCCTGTATAATCAACTCAAGTGAAAGTCTGTTTAGAGAACTTGAAAACCTGAAAATCACAGATATTTCACCCCTAAGTTTACACTTTATGAAAAGACAATTTGGGGCTCTAAAAGTGCTCCGATTGTGTCTCAGAGCATCTAGATCCCTGGAGCTTCTGGGGCCTAGGCGGCCCCTGGACCCTGGCATAGGCCGGGGGCCTCCCTGCCGTCAATAAATGCAGCTGTCTACTTTTCAAACTCAGCCTGCTACTTAAAATGAAAATGAGAACCCTGGATCTGTGAGTTGCCATTTTCGTGGGAGGGGTTAGCGGAAAACTGTGATCCGCATGTGTGCTTTGCCTTGTATTAATGGAGTAGGAGGAGAGTATATATAAATATTAATATCATAATTAATAATTGACCAACAACAAGCGCCTGTGGAAGAAATCGCCAAAGGACTGACAAGGGGTGGAAATTTTTGATTAGATCTAATCAGATATTTTTCGGGTATAAATCCCGCTTAATCTCATGATGTACATTGAATCGTTTCTAAAACTACAAGAAAAGCAGAACAAATCTTCCCCAAATTATTGCCCTAAGTAGCATGCCGATTTATTCCATCCCAAATAAAAATCGGTAACTTTACGACTTTAGCAACAGCAACTGTGATTGAACAGCCAGCCAACCTGATCCTGGCAACCGTCCCACTAGCGCAGTAGCGGACCAGCCCGTTCAAATCAGTTCACCTAATCCCGAATACTGAAACTGAGAGCAAAAAAATCTGCAATCTGATTGTCTTTCATACTAACCACTTTCATCCACTGAGATTCAAATCATCCATTGAAGAAGAGAGATCGATAAATTCGTGACTGAATCTTTCATACAAGCATACAACTGGCTGCCATCTTTTATTTACGGAAGTGATGTATTTTATTTAGGAATGCATAGAAATTCATAACGCAATGCTCAGTCGGAACTCGGATCTGGAAATACAATATTATTGCTTTGGTAGGATCCCTGCATCATGCTGTAATGGACCTATAATATTGTCACTGTATTTTTGTGATTGTATATTACATTTGTTATGTTGTTTAAGATTGTACCTGCTCATCTGAGTGTTTGTACAATAAAAATTCAATTCAATTCTGGAGCACTGTCATTGAGATCAACTATCTCACAAACGGTATTCCAGCATAATTAGCTACCTTGATAACTTCATGTTTAACCTTTTAATATATCATTTACATCATATTTACGAATTGTGTGGGCACCAACATCATAAGCGAATCATAAGCGAAAATGTTTTATTTAAGAATGTATGCATGTATTTTTTAGCCCGAAAACATCGACTGAAGGGGTCTAATTACGGTACGTTTTGTTATTACATGTAATTAAATAATAGGTAGAAAATTAAAGTTGTCACGTCCCCTTCTCCTACCAACTATCACAGCCAGAGTTGTTGAGTTAATGTGTACATTTAGTTTGGTTTAGTTAAGGTCAGGAGCAAGAGTAAGAGATGGAACAGCAGGAGGAGGAGCAAGAGCAAGAGGAGGAGGAGCTCGAGCGTGATGAAGGGGATGTATAGTCCGAGCTTTCAGCCACACGACGAATACTTTGTGACAATAATTTTTGAAGGGTCATAGGAAGCTCAGACTAATGATGATGATGATGTACATGATCAGACGAGATGGCAGAGAAGCAGAAGAAAGGGAGAAGCAAATAGCCTTCCTGAGCAGGATGAGCAAGATGAGAAGGAGGAACTGGAAAAGAATTGCCGGCCATGCAGGGTTCATCATATGATAATCTGGCCTAAAGAAAGAACCATGTATTTACCACAGTCATTTCATTCTATTGGCTACATCAGAACCTGTAGCCTACAGATGTATACAATGCAACCATCTATTTACATAAATTACGTGAAATACCGGTATTGGAAAGATGAGATAGAAGAGATATCTGGGATTTAATTTATGCACTGCAACGCGCAGGTGAAATTATCTACATATCATGTACAATTTTAGGACAAAAACAATCCGCCTTTCCCGATTTTTTTTGCTTAGATGAATGTTTGCTTTGGCGCGAGCCTCCCGGCATGGAGATTGGTCCGTGCTTTTCCTCTCCTTCCTATGTATACAGTATGGGGAATATTTTTAATCAGTGATAACTCAACTATTTTCGAGTTAGGTGTCAAAATTACCATGACTGTACACATAATGGTCCTTTCTTGGAATAGTAGGATAATTTGATGCATATCTACCATATTTACGTCAGTTATCATAGTTAAAAATATTCTCGTATTGTAGGCATAGACATGAGAGGAAAAGTACGAACCACAAATTACGCCCGGAGTCATGCGTCATGCACCAGTCGGTGCGCCAGGACAAACCATAGTCCAAGAATTAAATCGAGGATTAATTACATATACAAGTGACGTAATAATGACATCATCAAACCGAAACTGAAGATATACCTTCAGTGAGTGAGTGAGTGAGTGAGTACGTAGGAAAGTACGTCGTTTTCAGCAAGTTTTCAGGCATATCATGACAGTGCCTACATGTGCCGCAGCACGAGAGCGCCCACAGTTCCTATTACCCTGACACTGATCAGTGCAGTCAGTACAGCACCCGGTCACCCATGCCAGTATTGACCGGACTGAACCTTGCTTAACTTCGGTGATCTGACGTGCCCAACGTGATCAAACCGGATATACATTGAATATTTTAAAGTACTCTAATGAAGGTGTAGGATATATAAGGAATATACGGTACGGTACTAAACATAGAGAAAAGAATGCAATCTCGATATATAATACCGGTATGATGCATATTTGATCGATCAATGAATTATAAGACATTTCAATATAATGTACATTAACACATTTCTAATACATATAATTCGTTCATGTTGTTTCTATTTCATTAAAAAATATATACGAATGTTAATGGTTATATACAAAGAAGTGCGGCTATGTAGATGTGGATATGTAGATGTGGATGTGTAGATGTGGATGTGTAGAGGTGAATATGTTAATTTGTAGATGTGGATGTGTAGGCGACCTATACATATATACTTTTTTATTGGTGATAATAATATTATTTATGTAAATCATTCTCAAAATTACTATTTTTATCTAATCAAAGTTTGTCCTCTCAATATTAGATATCGCCGAAGTTTTCGGGGTTTTTTTCTAACTTGGAACATTCCGGAGCTCGGATCTTGAGCTCCCTCCCTTACGGAAGAGCAGTATATACTTCTGTGGAAGTATACACTGCCACTATACTTCCACAGACCTCCCCTCTACTGCGGTCATACTTCTGAAACTCTGTGCAATTTCAGCTCTTTTCTTTATACTGCCACTATACTTCTGGCACTTACACTCTTGCTTTGTGTACTGCTGCTATACTTCTACAACTTGATCACATAAAATATAAATTCTATACTTCTGGTATACTGCCAATACTTTAGCAAATTTGAATACATCAGGTGTATACTGCTGTTATACTGCTACAACTTCAGCTGTTTCCTGCGTACACTGCTGTTATACTTCTACAACTTGTCCTTACCAAAAAAGGCTTTTGACTTCAAACTATACTGCTGCTATACTTCAGTGAGAGGAATGCTGGGATAGGAATTCCTCATTAATTTGAAAAATAGGTCAACTGAATTTCCCTCCAGTGAGCACACAGTTGCTGTGTATCGCACATGGAGAGCAGATCTATGCAGTATGCCTCTTTTCTCTGTACAGCTTTGTTCATGAACTGATGCATGTAAGTAGCATTAATATATTAGATGCCAATGGGAAGAATTCCTCTTTCATTACATTCCCCATATTTTTCCAATACTGTATATTTTTCAAACATACTGAGGCCAACATTATGGCATGTCTGATCTAAAATTGATCATGGTGAGAATATAGGGGGCGGTATCAGCCAGCGCAATCAGTTTAATTACACCCCAAAACATGTTTAGGCCTACCATGTTATAATACATCTCCATGTTATAATGTAGTAATATCCACCATTCATGTGTGTATGATACATGCATGTGTCAATTTTTCCTGAAGGAGGATGCTTGTAAATACCATTTTTATTTAGGCCACACTTGGTATATGGGGCAATCTTATACTGCTGCTATACTTCAGCCTGTCTACTGCCACTATGATGCAGGCACACTTCCACTCTACTTCTACCATACTGGCCATATACTTCTGTCTATGCTGCTAGCCCTCTCCCATTACACTGCCTCCATACTTCTGTGAAGGGTTACAGCAGCTTAATTAACATAATGTCAGCATACTTCAGTCATACTTCCACTATACTTCTACCATACTGCTACCATACTGGCCATATACTTCTGTCTATGCTGCCAGCCCTCTGCCATCACACTGCCTCCATACTTCTGTGAAGGGTTACAGCAGCTTAATTAACATAATGTCAGCATACTGCAGTCATACTTCCACTATACTTCTACCATACTGCTACTATACTGGCCATATACTTCTGTCTATGCTGCCAGCCCTCTGCCATACCACTGCCTCCATACTTCTGTGAAGGGTTACAGCAGCTTAATTAACATAATGTCAGCATACTGCCACCATAATTCTACCATACTTCTGCAACACTTCTACAACTCACAAATTCAGTCTAACATACAACCAATTGTCTTGAGAAAAACAATCTCATGGAAGTATGCTGGCAGTATATACTTCTGTCATACTGCCATTATACTTTCAGCTGCTACTGCCACTGTACTTCTATTCTACTGCGGGTATACTTCCATTTCGTAAGGGCTTTCATCGGACAAGACACAGACGCAGTTTCCATAGAACGAATGGGTAGCTCCTCAAGCGAACAAAGAACAGGTCCATAACAAAATGTCTGCTTCCTGAAATGCACATGGCTTCAAAATGTTGTAGTTTCCTTAAGGTAGATGGCAGCACCTTCTTAAGTAGTTCTGAGAGAGATAATCACTGGATGGATTGTACTCAAACAGTTTTGTTTGCGTTTGTGTTGAAAATCGCGATTAATCATGCCTGGGCATGTAATTAACCACTGTCAATTTTGTCTGTACATGGCTGTCATCTTGGATTTATGCAAATTAATCAATTTGAATAGGTATAGCCCACATACAATGATTAAGCAGTGATATTTCATGATTGTAACACAGATCCATACAAAAAACTCTATTGGACTTACTATAACACTTACTTTGTCTTTGTCTTTCTTGACTGATGTCTTAACCTGGAGCTTTTGGCGGCCATTTTGAATTTATGCAAATTAGATCAACTCAAAAGCGATTGATTATGGTTCCAATGAATAGCTTGGTATCAAAAACCCATACATAGGCACCAAAACCCTTCATATCAGACTTACTTTTAAAGCTAGACCAATTTAACCAAATTTGGTTAATGTCGCTTTTTGGGGGTAGGGGTAACTTTTGTTGACTTTTGATCTCACTGTCACTATACAATACCCTGAATCATAAATATGATGCATGCAGTTATCAAAAGTCTTAATAAGGAAACTTCTTACCAATTTTGGTTGCTTTATCTACAAAATTGGGTGTCTGAGGGGTGATCGAATTTTGAGCGAATTTCAAATTGAAAGTGATTTTGGGGCAAAATTTCGCTAAATAGCATATTTTTTGCTGAAAAAGAAGGTTTATGGTATTGAACCATGCTAAAAATGTGTTAGTTATGTCTAAACATGATAAATAAATGTTACATTTGAATCTAATTCTGTCTACCAGTGAATTATTATATGAAGACTCAATTTCAGCATTTTGGCCAATGTCATAATCATGTATTGGGCTGTGCAGAAAAAACGTACTTGATCTGAGAGTGTTACCCAAACTTTTTCCAATGGTATCAACATATAGAACTGGAAAATCCCAAGTTTTGCTGTAAAAGAGAGATGTACACAGAAACCCCCCCAGAGCCAGGACTAATATACCTTAACATAGACTCTGGGGGACAATAAGGGAAGTTCATTTATTTGCTTTTCTTCTACATGTAATCTGATGGCCCCCTACCTGGTGAGCATGATATCACTATATATTTCTGTGTTATTTTCTTTTATTGCGCATCTAAAATCCCAAAATCCATAATCTATAATGTTTCTCCGAACTACAGAAATTTGGTGATTCGAAAGGGTTTATGTTTACACAATATATAAACAGCAAGTTCGAATCATGTTAAATTCAGAGGAAGGTTCCGATGCACTCATCGTAAGCCTCAATTTACACACCGTTCAGCAATAGTAAGCGTGGGGGAGGATTATATCACGTAACCAACTTTGATGACCAATGAACATTCAGTTTTCTTACAACCAAAATATATAGCATGACATGCTGGTGTGCCTAAAAAGGACAAAAGGGAATTTTACTCACACGTCACAAAGGCAAATGATTTGTTGCCCTGGGATTGGGGAGACTTGCTTACGGAACAGTAATTACAGATATTTTTGGAGCTTGTGGTTCTAGGTACATGTTGTAAATGAAACTTAGACTTCAAGCAGTCCCATGTATAATGCTGTACTCCGCTGATGCATCTTCGGTAAAACTCAATTTGCAATAGTAAAACCAGCAATAGCATCTGCAAATATTACGAGAGATCCTGAAGGATCTTGGCGCCCACCATTGTCCGATAATTGTAAGCTAATGACTAGAGGATATTTTTGTCCATTGTTACTAAGAACAAACGATTGATTTGTAATTTTGTTTACAGAATTTCGATTCTGAGCGAAAAAGATCGGAAAAGGGACACTGAAAAACACCAAGATATAATCTAAGTTTCAGGAGTTTCAAGATTTCTAGAAACTGTACTTATGTCGGTTGTTATAATACAAGAGAAATGAGCAAAGTTAGTCTGAAAGTGAATGTACATGTACGGAGGATCCTTCGCCTTTGTTTTGTAGTATATTTATTTTTTTATTTTTTTGCACGTGTCATCATTGGATACTGGAAGCGAGGACCAATCTCTTTGACACTTTGGCATGAGCTATGAAACATACTTAAGATTTGATAAATAGGAACGAATGCTAATTCTGTTCTGTTTACTGGGCTAGTTTGAGATATCTCTTTAAAGATACCATGCTCGAAAATAGTAAGATGGTACAATACTTAATACTGAAGGGATCCGGTCCGCCCAGTAATGTTGAAACTTCGAAAGTGCCTGAATCCTGATTATCTCCTTTGGATCGAAACATGCAGTAGTCTACAGTTGTCGAGTTGTGACATTGAGTCACAAGAGTGACGTCCCTTGATGTAGCCGACCCGACGGCAGATGAAAGGGTGGAGCAGTTCACTTGCTACCGCATGGACTGAAGAAAACTGATTTAAAATTTGAAGAAATACATTTTAATTCCAAATTATTTGATCTCCTTGATATGGAGGGTGAAGGTATGGATATTCTCTATAGTCAATATATAGAATGCGCCCCACCGTTTGATCTGCCAACTCGAGAATACCGTATTAATTTGAAGCATAACTTGGATTTTCGAATTGGACCAAAAAAGGTATCTTGCACTACTAGGCCCCGGGTGGGACCTGTGTATCAAATTTCAGAAATATCCATGAAATATTTCCTGAGAATTCACAATAACAATGTTTCAAGGGGAAATTTAAGATGGCCGCCTTGTGACCATATTGGATTTTCGATTCGGACCGAACTAGACCAACTAGACAACTAGACCATAAAAGGAACCTGTGTACCAAATTTGAGAAAGATCCATGCAGTACTTCCTGAGAAATCACGATAACAAAGTTGCATGGGAAAATCCAAGATGGCCGCCTGTTGGCCATATTGGATTTTCGAAGACCATAAAAGGTATCTTGCACAACTAGACAACAAGGAGAACCTGTGTACCAAATTTAACAAAGATCCATGCAGTAGTTCCTGAGAAATCACAATACCAATGTTTCATGGGGTAATCCAAGATGGCCGCCTGATGGACATATTGGATTTTGGAATCGGACCAGAAAAGGTATCTTGCACAACTGGACCACAAGGGGAACCTGTGTATCAAATTTGAGAAAGATCCAGGCAGTACCTCCTGAGAAATCATAACAAAATCTCATGGGGAAGTCTAAGATGGCCGCCTGGTGACCATATTGGATTTTGGATTCGGACCGAAAAAGGCATCTTGCATATCGAGACCCTAAGGGGAACCTGTGTACCAAATTTGAGAAAGATGCATGCAGTACTTCCTGAGAAATGGCGATAACAAAGTTTCATGGGGAAATCCAAGATGGCTGCCTGGTGGCCATATTGGATTTTCTAATCGGACCAGAAAAGGTAGCGCACAACTAGACCCGAAGGGGAACCTGTGTACCAAATTTGAGAAAGACCCATGCAGTAGTTCCTGAGAAATCACGATAACAGGGTTCCATGGAGAAATCCAAGATGGCTGCCTGGTGGCCATATTGGATTTTCGAATCGGACCAGAAAAGGTATCTTGCACAACTAGACCCGAAACGGAACCTGTGTACCAAATTTGAGAAAGATCCATGCAGTAGTTCCTGAGAAATCGCGATAACAAGGTTTCATGGGGAAATCCAAGATGACTGCCTGGTGGCCATATTGGATTTTCGAATCGGACCGGAAAAGGCATCTTGCACAACTAGACCCTAAGGGGAACCTGTGTACCAAATTTGAGAAAAATCCATGCAGTACTTCCTGAGAAATGACGATAACAAAGTTTCATAGGGAAATCTAAGTTGGCTGCCTGGTGGCCATATTGGATTTTCGAATCGGACCAAAAAAGGTATCTTGCACAACTAGGCCCCAAGGGGAACCTGTGTACCAAATTTGAGAAAGACCCATGCAGTAGTTCCTGAGAAATCGCGATAACAGGATTTCATGGGAAAATCCAAGATGGCTGCCTGGTGGCCATATCGGATTTTCGAATCGGACCAGAAAAGGTATCTTGCACAACAAAACCCGAAAGGGAGCCTGTGTACCAAATTTGAGAAAGATCCATGCAGTAGCTCCTGAGAAATCACGATAACAAGGTTTCATGGAGAAATCCAAGATGGCTGCCTGGTGGCCATATTGGATTTTCGAATCTGACCAAAATGGGTATCTTGCACAACTAGACCCCAAGTTGGTACAACTAGGTACCTGTGTACCAAATTTGAGAAAGACCCATGCAGTAGTTCCCGAGAAATCGCGATAACAGGATTTCATGGGAAAATCCAAGATGGCTGCCTGGTGGCCATATTGGATTTTCGAATCGGACCAGAAAAGGTATCTTGCACAACAAAACCCGAAAGGGAGCCTATGTACCAAATTTGAGAAAGATCCATGCAGTAGTTCCTGAGAAATCACGATAACAAGGTTTCATGGAGAAATCCAAGATGGCTGCCTGGTGGCCATATTGGATTTTCGAATCTGACCAAAATGGGTATCTTGCACAACTAGACCCCAAGGGGAACCTGTGTACCAAATTTGAGAAAGATCCATGGAGTAGTTCCTGAGAAATCGCGATAACAAGATTTCATGGGGAAATCCAAGATGGCTGCCTGGTGGCCATATTGGATTTTCGAATCGGACCAGAAAACGTATCTTGCACAACTAGACCCCAAGGGGAACCTGTGTACCAAATTTGAGAAAGATCCATGCGGTTCTTCCTGAGAAATGACGATAACAATATTTCATGGGGAAATCCAAGATGGCTGCCTGGTGGCCATATTGGATTTTCGAATCGGACCAGAAAAGGTATCTTGCACAACTAGACCCCAAGGGGAACCTGTGTACCAAATTTGAGAAAGATCCATGAAGTAGTTCCTGAGAAATCGCGATAAGAAGGTTTCATGGGGAAATCCAAGATGGCTGCCTGGTGGCCATATTGGATTTTCGAATCGGACCAAAAAAGGTATCTTGCACAACTAGACCCGAAGGGGAACCTGTGTACCAAATTTGAGAAAGATCCATACAGTAGTTCCTGAGAAATCGCGATAACAAGAATTGTTTACGGACGGACGGACGGACTGACGGACGGACGGACGACGGACCACGGACGAAAAGCGATTTGAATAGCCCACCATCTGGTGATGGTGGGCTAAAAATACAACCAATTTATGCCCTAACATCCCGCTCTCTAAAATGGAGGTAAAAGAGGTCATTTTTGCTCTGAATAACTTTTGATTCCTTCTAAACCAATGCTTCAAAACTTCAGGCGCATTAATCTATCTATTGTTCTATGATCTAAAATTAATTGCCACTAGAAGAATCAGTCAATGTTGCTTCAACAATGTGACACATATTTGGCCTATTATTATGACAAGTAGATAGATGACAATTTCCTTTTTTACCACCATTTGATGGGGATATATATGTCTGTATGCGCCTCAAGAGGATTTTGCTGAATTTATTATGTGAACTGATTTATTGAACAAAAACTACCATTCTAATCTCCATTTTAGAGAGCAGGATCGCCCTAACCTGCCATTACCCAGATGATCTAGCAGTATCGGATGCACAGCTGAATGGGGTAGTTTTGTAGATGAGCTAACGATGTGTTAATTGACCAAAACATACCTTGCCCCTGTAGAAGCTGGGATAATTATCCTCGGGAGATTGAGTTGTGACTGTGAGTTATCTCCCCTTGCTGTCAGCATGGTGAAGTCGTATTCAGACACACCTCTGTATATGGTGAGGCTATCATGCCTCAATAAACCGGAGCCTCTAACTTTCACCATGAGAAGACCTACATGTGGAATACAAACATGGTAGTTAGCCAGAACAATTCAGACCTATTTGGGTAGTCATGCGGTTTAGACAGGATTAAACTGTGTCGTAAGGACTAGTGCCCTTTTAGCAACAAGTAGCTGAGGGTGGCGGCCCAAAGTAGGCCAGGTTATTGGCAATGGGAGCTCCTAACGTTAATAACCGGCCCATGCAGAGTTATCTTCCCTGGTGGCACCACACATCAAAGTCAGCCAGTCAGGGATGAGAAGGCCATTTTTCCCAGGAGTTACACGTAGGAACCTCCCTGTGACTGTTACAGCCAGATAAACATGTTGATATTCGGGAACAGCGAGGTCAATTATCCGAAAGGTTAAGACAATTCTCATACTAGTGCTATAAGCTATGAAGACGTTGATACTTGAAAGGAATGCTTCACTCAATTCAAATATGCTTCTGTCGTAAGAGTGTGTACTTATATATAAAATGTGCCAAATACTCCTTGTCAGTGAAGACCAGAAAGTATTATTTTGTTCATTTCTTAGTCTTATACCCAAGCATCTGGGAACCGCCATTTTCCTGGCTAAGTTGATATAATTTGGTGCTCCGAGCATCAAATGACATCACACCAATGTTACGTAGAATTCCAAATTACTTCAAGATTAAGGCCTCCGAAGTCATCATAATGGAAAGAGCAGGAAACGGATACAATATCGATTTTTAAATCGGCATACATTTAACACTGTGTGTATGAACACATTCCACTACTGTCATGACTGTAGTACATGTAGATCGTGAATGGTATTAAATATTAATAAGACAAAGAAATGAATAAAATAATACTTTTCCGTCTTAATTGGCAAAGAGCAAGAGATATATGATACCCTATTTCTTCTAATATTTCGAACAGCATATTTAGACTTAGGAGAAAAAATCCCTCTTTATGTCAACTGAGGCTAAATACTGAGGATAAATATGGTATTTATCCCAAGAACTGCAAAGATAGCTGGTGAAATTTGTAGAATGTTTGCAGGATTTCTCTTCACAGTAGCTTGAAGTTAAATTTTGCCATCTGAATAATTAGAAGAAATAGGGTACACTATATTTTGAAGTACAAACCCTCACACTAGGAACGTAGTTCAACTGAGTGTAGCTTTCCTTTAACCTTAGAAGATGGTAATTCAGTATAGTTCTCACTGTGTCATGTGTAATAGATTCTGAGTGCCTTCCAAGCTTCCATACTTTTTGTGAACAGCCCTGACATGCCTGAAGAGAATTTGTAGACAACACAGCGACTTTTAGTACACAGACATGTTCACTCATCTTCGAATTAACCTTGATAGATCAGCCCACCAAAAGCATTCAAATCTGAGATGCATCTTTCATATACAACCAGAAATGGGGCCAATCAGAACATACCCAATGACGGTGTGTTGGGTAACATATTTTCTCAGTAGTAACATCGTTTCTTCTAATATGGCATGTATGGTGGTAGGGTGGCCAGATACAAAGGACAGACAATCAATATCTCAATCAGATGGCACTTTTCGAAATTCAAACATGTCAAATGGATTTGAGGTCAATGACATTTGTATCTATTTATTACTTATTAATTCTTCTGAACAGAGCCGGTGGGCTGATATATCAAGGCTAAGTCGAGGGGGGGGGGGAATGGAGGAGACGACCTGTGTATGAAGATGTCTTCACTAGGTTTAGACAGGTTTAAACAGGTTTCACTGTGTAAGATGACCAGCAGGAGTACTTACTGTGTGGCAGGTTTTGAGGTTGGATTATCCAGTTACAGGTCTCATTGCCCGATCCCCTTGGAGTGACTACAGCGCTATACTGGCCCACTGATCCCTGTGATATTTTATTGCAACCTGAAATATTACACATAATAAATTTAAACTAGTACCAGATCGGAAGTAAGCAAACTTATATATGTTGACATTGTTTAGGATGAGTAAAATGAATCTTTGGCTTCACAGGCACTTTTTTGAAAAACAAAATGATGAGCGAGGCTTTTATTTATTTATTTTTTTTCTCTATCACACAGACACTCCTCATTGCATTGGCAATTTTGAGGAGAGCGATCAAAACCTCTCTTGGGGGAAAATTTAGGAGAGTGATTGAGAGCGAGAGTGAACACTCTCCTTAAAACTGAAAGAATGCTGAACCATCACCATAAAGAAGAGACACTCGTTTAGACTTACTATCTGTTGTTCCAGTGAAATTAGCTGTGAAGAATCCACGAAATTCTAGGTTTCTGGCCACCACTAACATTCGATTACTGCTGCTAATCACGGGGTAAAATGCTCTGTCACTCCTACAATGACAGAAACAAATTTCTCAAAACATGAATAATGACGACAATTCTTTTTACCAACTTTTCAACACAAAATTTTACTGGGTACAATATTCATAAACATTATATTGTCATACAAGAAATTGACCGTAGAAAAGTTAAAAGCTATATACATAATTATATAGCGAGAGTCAAAGGTGAAATGCAAAGGTTTTTCTATTTTTTTTTTTTTTTCATGGATTAGTTATTGTTGGAATTTACTTCTTTTGGTTTTATTTGAAGTTTTTGTCTCCTTGTGGCTTTAGAAAGGTGCTCCAAAGTTGGTATTTCAAGCCTGGTCGATTTCAGAAATGACTTCGGCATTGCTTATCTGCCCTTGTTTGATGCTGGGTAGTGACATCACATCAGAGCACCTGGCTGGATGCCAAAGTCTTCAAGAGGCTGGACTGATGTGATGTCACAACCAAGGAAAGATAAGCCATGCCAGTTTGTAAATCAGAATTCAGCTAGGTTTGGTGTCTGAACTTTTGAAAAGCTTCTAACAGAAATATTACTTCAAATTAAACGAAACGAAATCGACTGATCAATATTTCTATCATTATTCAAACCAAATAAAATATAAATATAATACAGTAATCCATAAAAGCTTTGCATTTCAGTTTTAACAGTCGGAAACACAAATACACCATTATGATTATATGAAAACACTATTGCATCATACATGTACAGGGCTTCGTGTTTAGAATTAGTGCACGAGCTAAAAATAGCCCACGTACAAAAATTTAGGAGAGGGTATTCGAAAGTCAGGCGAATCCGCAGATATAGTTGGTTACATTCAAGCATATACATGTGTAGGACAGAAATATAAATTAATATATCTGTAAAGGGGCATAACTCTGTAAAATATGGGCCGAGGGGAGCCACTTTCGATAGGCAATTAGGTAGCCATATATATCCGACTTGGAACTTTAAAATCTATTGACATTTTCAAAGTTATATTACATGGTATCCAGAAATGAAATTCTAGCTTGGCTCCCAGGTGGTGCCACATATCAGCAGATCTTCATATGTTATTTTACGGAAATGGTGAAGTCTGACGGATGGATTGGCAGAGTAAGTGAATAGAATTTAACGTCGCTTTCAACATTATTTCAGTATATCGCAATGAACCAATTGAGCACTACTCAGCCAAGTTGCATTCCTGCTACTTCAAAGAAGAAATCTTTGAAGCAGCAAGCGTGGAACCAGACACCCTCCAACCACCCTATAAAACACTGAGGACAGCACACAACACACAGACAGGATGCTTACATGGTGCATTATCTTGAATATTCATGAGGGGATTCTGTTATTTCATTGCTCAAACTTTAGCCAGCGACGAGTCAATAATTTTCAATCACTGACCCAGCTGATGTGGGTGACGTATTTGTCAGGCGAAGCACGCGAGGTCAGGAGTCAATATTGAGATCACGTGATCAGTGTTTACATGTGCTGTCTGAGTGGTAGCAAACTTAGCCGATGGTCGCCCCTTCATGGTAGAAGGGATAAAACTCCCAATTAATCTGTGAATTGAGGTCAAAATTAGAACAACGATGGGTGAGTGTGTGAGTGAGTTAGGGTTTAATGTCGCGCTCAGCACTATTTCGGTCATATAGCGATGATATAACTAACTTCGATATGATTACCCTGACATGTGTGACTATCCATGTACGGCCATCATGTAGAGGAAATTAATCTTCCCCTTGTGGCAACAGACATGGTAAAAAACTCATGCTGCTCACCCACTTGGTGTGGGTGGGGAGATTGATGGATGCCAAGATAAAAATTTGGTATAATAAAACACTTATTAAGTCGATACTATGAAACCTGCACCCTTGGCCAGACTTGGTCGAGCCGACCTGACCGAGGCCGCAGGACGAGTTAATAAGTGTATAATAAAGACAAGTAATATTACTGTGCTAGACATCACATTATCAAGTTCCTGTTGCTTCTCAGCAAAATGCATTGAAGCAACAGGAACCTGTGCCCACCCGGCAGACACATGAACGGACGTCCATTCTGAAACAGCCCCCTCAAGCCCTTCAGTGGACAAAAATATCTCCAAATTGGCGGGCATCGAGAAGGACCCCATCAGAGCCCAAATTAGGAAGTGGTATACCAGGCCCTGGAAGGACACATGGACATACAGACAGACTGACTGTGACTGTAAATGCCCTGCGTGTTTACATGGTTAAGTGGTCTACAGATATTCATATAAAGTCCAGTGGATCATGGGATACCTTCCAGTTTTAAATCCTCTGATTGGTCAATTCAAATATTCAAAAAGAAATCCAGGGTTTTCATTGGCTGCATTGTGGAGAAAACTGGAAAAAACATTGATCAGCCACTAAATCCACAGACATGATGGGGTTATTTACCTGAAGTCCGCTAGAGGAGGAGAAGATTCTCTGCCGCCGTCGTAACAATGTAGTGATGTAGCTGGGAAGAACAAGCTGTCTGTTATGATAAACTCCACCTTCATATTAAACAAGAAATATCTTCAAAAGCTGATGGGCGGCAGAGTTTAAATGGGGAATGTGCAAAATGGTTATTCTGCATTTAGTGTTCTTTGAAGCATAAAGTTACTTATCGCATAAATCACACTGTAATTTACCAAACTCACCAGAGTGCCAGTTATGCCACTTGGTTGTATTAGGAAATGCATGAGAGGGTTTTTGCCCTATCATGTCTTTCAATGCGACTTCACGAGCAGTCATGTAAGAGTTGCGTGATTGTTCTCCGCTAGACACGCCATCTTTTAGCGCAGCATTATTTTATCCTTGATTTGCAGCTGATCAAGGTTAAATTATTCCTCAATCTAATTCGGTCAAACATGTAGTGGTAATGGGTATATAAATACAAAATCTCACCTTCTGTTCTGGGGGCACTTGAAGGTAGTAATACCAGCTGCTTGACCCATCAAATGTAACCCCTCGTCCCTCCACACTGCCATTGTTGTAAAATACGCCACCATACTCTGTCAGAGGATAAAATCATACAATCATCACAGTATTGGTAATAAACATGTTGATCAGCGATATCCTTTCCAATGTAAACTCCGATATAACATCACAGTATTAGTAATATAAAACATGTTGATCAGTGATATCCTTTCCAATTTAAACTATGATATAACATCACAGAATAATATATCTCACATCAGAGCTATATAAATCCCATGCGAATTTCAAACTATACCTGTCATGTCTGTTAGCCAATCAGGGAGGAGCATTTTTAAATTAATGCCCCTTGTAATTACACACATGAGCACGTGGACCAAAATAGTAAACAATACAGTGAAAACAGTATCCAAATAAAGTACAGTACAAGGCAGAAATAACTTGCTCATAAACGCGAGTGAAAAAAACCATTTTCGCGACTATAATTTATTAATCGCAGCCGGAAAACTCGCCTACATCGCGCAAAAAACAAAAGCATAATCGCGACTGAAACGCGTACGGTCGACGCGTTTCAGTCGAGATTATGCTTTTGTTTTTTTGCGCGAT
>JAVTVY010009834.1:0-49332 GCA_036873755.1 Hanleya hanleyi | reverse complement strand
CCCGCTTGTCTCGGCGTCATGCGCTTCTTGTATGGTAAATACAAAAAATAAAGTTTCTACTTTGTGTTTTGTACACATGACAAATATAGTTTTAAGAAAACCTATACTAAATGTGAATATTAAGGTCCATTCTATACTGAAGTAGGCTTCTCCTCGTTAATTTACAATAACCCAATTAAAAATTATTTCAATTAGTTTCAGATCTCGTGCAATTCTTGATTGCCAGGGATATTGCAAGATGACGATATTGTATAACTGACAACGAATACGGGTATGCGTATAGTAAATGTTTGACATACCGCATACTATGAGATGTTGTTTTCTGTATTTCGGCTGATTGAGATATGAGATTAACATGTAATCATCTTTTCCTGACCGTAGGAATGATTATGTTCATGGATATTATTAATGAACGAGGCATGTCGCGGGTTATGGCCTGGGAAGACCCTGACCGATGTCACTTTCCATTGTTCAACTTCCTGAAACCACTTTCGGTTGAGTGGATGGTCATGGTGTATCTAGTATCTATGTATGGCTATTGGTGAGTAAATAAATTTATATCCTACACTGAAGACCAGTGGGTGATTATATAAATAAACTGGTTGTCCCTTGTAGAGTTGTGAGACAAGTAGTATAGAAAGGACGGAAAAGGTCTTATTGTGCACTTAAATTTGTGGAGGTCACAGAGGTCAACTGCGATATAGTTCCAGCAAAGGTCAGGTGGTTGCCATGGTGACGTCACTTCCAACCTCTGATGATGTATTCCTCCGCGGTGATGCGGTCATGTCTGGCGGTGATGCGGTCTGCCTCCGCGGACAGAAAGTAGTCCCAAATACGCGGGTTTTCGTGAGAATCATTGACAATGTCCGGCAATCTCCGGGAATATAATGTTCGGCAATGTCCGGGAATATAATGTCGGGGAATATAATGTCCGATCATCTCCGGCAATCTCCTGCCCTCTACGGGACAATAGATAGCCTTTATCTACCCTTCCGAAGCATCCATGGTATTCCACAGGGTCCCCGACAATATTGCCATCTATTTGTCCATGTTGAATGACCAGTGGGGAACCCTCAGTTTCTTTATACAGTGGCAGCAGGTAAAGGGTCCTAGTGGGAATTGAACCCGGGTCGCTTTATCTAGAGGCAGACACGTTATCCGTTAGGCACGTTATTCATTAGACCACGAGTGATAGGCTACAAACCAAGGTTGTAAATAGCATATATATGTCTACCATATGGCCCATACTGAACCTAATGGGAAATTTACTCCTGGTCATTGTAGTATGGGTTGTTTGGTTTTGTTCTTCACATCTCAACACCTAGAACACGATGGGCAGGGTCCCGAAGCGAATGGTTGATATTTTTCGAAAAAGTCACTGTGCGCATGCGTAGTGGGTAAATAGAGCTGGGAGGACGTTTTGGGGTCTAGGTGAGCCCCTAGTGGACCGATTACGTTGAGTGAGGTATCAATGTGAAGCATACGTGAGGGAGCATCCGACGGACTGGGTGTGACGTAGAACCGACGTCATTCTGCGCATGCGCGGTGGACAAAGGGTATGGAAATAGACGTTTTGGGGTCTAGGCGAACCACTTTTGGTCCGATGGAGTCGAGTGAGCTATCAATGTGGAGTATACGTGGGGGAGCATCCGCCTGAACTAGTGTGTTGTCCGTTTTCAACATTCTGGGTATGCGCAGACAGGGAATTATGAGAAAAGGGTATGGAAATAGATGTTTTGGGGTCTAGGTGGACCACTATTCGTTCAAATGGGTCGTGGTAGATGCCAAAGTGAAGCTTTTGTGGGGTAGAGTCAGAATGGCGTGTTTTTTTTATTGCAAATCGCGTCAATCTGTGCATGAGCAGCTGGGTGTAGTAAAGTAAAGTAGTCATTTTGTGGCAGTGAAGGAAGGTATTTGGTGTAGAGATGGACCATCTTTGGTCCGAATGTGTCGTGTGGGGTGTCATTTTTGTAGCTTTCGTGGAATAGACCACGATTTGAGGGAAGTCAACGTCATCTGTGACGTCATTGGTGACGTCATCAGTAAGAGTAATAGCCAAAGTGAGCATTTTGAGGGTGTGAAGGAAAGTGTTTGGGGTAGAGATGGACCATCCGCGGTCCGAATGCGTCGTGTGAGGTGTCATCTTGTAGCAACGCCCGCCAACGCTAAGCTCAACGCTTCAACGCCCTGGTGAATTAGCCTAAAAGCTCTGATTTTCATGGAATTGCCACCAATACATCGAAATGCAGTGACGCCCGTCAACACCAATCGCTACGCCTCAACGCCATAGCATAACGCCTTGACGCCATGATGTAGACAGATGAAAGAAAAACAACAACAACAACAACAAGGAAGAGAGATCAATAATTTTAATATCCCTCCAGTTCATCATAGTCGGAGTCGCGGGGAGTCGCGTTATGTATGTTTACAATTCTCGTAGGCTCTTGTCCAATCAGAAGCCATCGTTTAAGAAAGTTTAATCTCCGGCCAGAATCGCTTTTGGCCTAAGTGTCATCGAGCAGGATACTGTAACGCCAGCAGGTCCTGAAATAATTGTTTGCGCATTTGGGGTCCAGTAAGTAAAGTGACCATTCCTGGGGTGCGCAGGGGTATATTTGAGAGATTGAGGTTCTGTATCTCACCCAAAGATGGCGTGTAGGGTTTCATCTTGTAGCTCTCGTGGTGTAGACCACGACTTGAGTGATTTCCATGTCATCCGTGACGTCATTGGTGACGTCATCAGGACGAGGGGTAGCGAAATTTTGATTAGCCTACCTATACATATGGAATGAGAGGGGACATGAGTTAATCTCTATATGTACAGACACCAGCACACGCCACCACAACCACCACCACCACCACCGCACACTACCACACACTACCACACACCGCCACCACCACCACCACCTCCACCACCACTACCACCACCACCACCGCCACCGGGCGTTGACAGGCTCTCCTCCTCCTCCTCCTCCTCCTCCTCCTCCTCCTCCTCCGGGCGCCTGGGCATCAACACCCGGAGGGAGAGGAGAAGGGAGTGAGTGGGTGGAATCCGACTGGACCATTGTATCGACCGGTTTGTTTTACATCCGGGTCCTCATCTTACATCCAGGTTTTTCCATGTTTACTGTCACCGGAACCGGAACCGGAAGTTGTCACAAGACAGGTGGCGCCCCGCGTCAACGCCCGGAGGAGGAGGAGGGGGAGGAGGGAGTGAGTGAGTGGGATCCGACTGGACCAATGTATCGTCCGGTTTGTTTTACATCCGGGTTCTCATATTACATCCGGGTTTTTCCATGTTTACTGTCACGTCACCGGAACCGGAGGTTATCACAAGACAGGCGGCGCCCCAATATTGACCTACTACTTCCGACGGGGCGCCACCTGTCTTGTGACATCCTCCGGTTCCGGTGACGTGACAGTAAACATGGGAAAACCCGGATGTAAGATGAGAACCCGGATGTAAAACAAACCGGACGATACATTGATCCAGTCGGATCCCATTCACTCACTCCCTCCTCCTCCTCCTCCTCCTCCTCTCCTCCTCCTCCTCCTCCTCCTGCTCCTCCGGGCGTTGCCGCGGGGCGCCACCTGTGTTGTAACAACTTCCAGTTCCGGTCACGTGAAAGTAAACATGGAAAAACCCGGACGTAAGATGAGGATCCGGATGTAAAACAAACCGGACGATACATTGGTCCAGTCGGATCCCACTCACACCCTCCTCCTCAGCGCCCGGAGGAGGAGGAGGAGAGCCCCTCAACGGTGGTGGCGTTGGTGGCGGTGGTGTGTGGTAGTGTGTGGTGGTGGTAGTGGTGGAGTGTGCTGGTGCCTGTACATATAGGGATTAACTCGTGTCCCCCATCATTCCATATGTATTGGTCGGCTAATCAAAATTTCGCTACCACTCGTACTGATGACGTCACCAATGACATGGAAATCACTCAAGTCGTGGTCTACACCACGAGAGCTTCAAGATGACACCCTACACGCCATCTTTGGATGAGATATAGAACCTCAATCTCTCAAATATACCCCTGCGCACCCCAGGAATGGCCACTTTACTTACTACACCCCAAATGCGCAAACAATTGTTTCAGGACATGCTGTCGTTACAGTATCCTGGCCTGCTCGATGACACTTAGGCCAAAAGCGATTCTGGCCGGAGATTAAACTTTCTCAAACGATGGCTTCTGATTGGACAAGAGCCTACGAGAATTGTAAACATGCATAACGCGACTCCCCCAGCGTGGGTATGATGTACTGGAGGGATATTAAAGTGATTGATCTCTCATCCTTGCTGTTGTTGTTGTTTTTCTCTCATCTGTCTACATCATGGCGTCAAGGCGTTATGCTAGGGCGTTAAGGCGTAACGATGGGCGTTGACGGGCGTCAATGTATTTCGATGTATTGGTGACAATTCCATGAAAATCAGAGCTTTTAGGCTAATTCACCAGGGCTAAAGCATTGAGCTTGGCGTTGGCGTGCGTTGCTACAAGATGACACCTCACACGACGCATTCGGACGGCGGATGGTCCATCTCTACCTCAAACACTTTCCTTCACACCCTCAAAATGCTCACTTTGGCTATTACTCCTACTGATGACGTCACCAATGACGTCACAGATGACGTGGACATCCCTCAAATCGTGGTCTATACCACGAAAGCTACAAAATGACACCCCACACGACACATTCGGACCAAAGATGGTCCATCTCTACACCAAATACCTTCCTTCAATGCCCCAAAGTGACCACTTTACTTACTACACCCAGCTGCGCATGCGGAGATTAACGCGATTTGCGCTAAAAAAACATGCCATTCTGACTCTACCCCACAAAAGCTTCACTTTGACACCTCCCACGACCCATTTGGACGAATAGTGGTCAACCTAGACCCCAACACGTCTATTTCCATACCCTTTTCTCATAATTCCCTGTCTGCGCATGCGCAGAATATAGAAAACGGACGACACATTAGTCCAGTAGGGTGCTCTTTCATGAGAGCTTCAAAAGAAGACCTCATAAGACTCAATCAGACCACTAGTGGCCCACCTAGACCCCAAAACGTTCCTTCCAATGCCCTTTCCCCACAATTCCATGTCTGCGCATGCGCAGAATGTTGAAAACGGACAACACACTTGTCCAGGCGGATGCTCCTTCACGAATGCTTCACATTGATACCTCACTCGACGCCATCGGACAACTAGTGGTCCACCTAGACCCAAAACTTCTATTTCCATACCCTTTTCCCACAATTCCCTGTCTGCACATGCGCAGAATGTTGAAAACGGACAACACACTAGTCCAGGCGGATGTTCCCTCACGTATGCTTCACATTGATAGCTCACTCGACTACATCGGACCAATAGTGGTCCACCTAGACTCCAAAACGTCTATTTCCATACATTTTTCCCACAGTTCCCTGTCTGCGCATGCGCAGAATGTTGAAAACGGACAACACACTAGTCCAGACGAATGCTTCACATTGATACCTCACTCAACTCCATTGGACCATTAGTGGCTCACCTAGACCCCCAAACGTCTATTTCCATATCCTTTGTCTACCGCGCATGCGCAGAATGACGTCGGTTCCACATCACACCCAGCCCGTCGGATGCTCCCTCACGTATGCTTCACATTGATACCTCACTCAACCCAATCGGTGAAATAGGAGCTCACCTAGACCCCAAAACGTCCTCCCAGCGCTATTTACCCACTACGCATGCTCACAGTGATTTTTTCGAAAAATTTCAACCATTCGCTTCGGGACCCTGTCCATCGTGTTCTAGGTGTTGAGATGTGAAAAACAAAACCAAACAACCCATACTACAATGACCAGGAGTAAATTTCCCATTAGGTTCAACATTGGCCAGTGGGCCAGTATGGGCCATATGGTAGACATATATATGCTATTTATAACCTTGGTTTGTAGCCTATCACTCGTGGTCTAATGGATAACGTGTCTGCCTTTAGATAAAGCGACCCGGGTTCAATTCCCACTAGGACCCTTTACCTGCTGCCACTGTATAAAGAAACTGAGGGTTGCCCACTGGTCACTTAACATGGACAAATAGATGGCAATATTGTGGAATACCATGGATGCTTCGGAAGGGTAGATAAAGGCTATCTATTGTCCCGGAGAGGACCGGAGATGATCGGACATTATATTTCCGGACATTGCCGAAGATGACCGAACATTATATTCCAGGAGATTGCCGGACATTGCCGATGATTCTCACGAAAACCCGCGAATTTGGGACTACTTTCTGTCCGCGGAGGCGGACCGCATCACCGCCAGACATGACCGCATTACCGCGGAGGAATACATCCCGCAAAGGATGGAAGTGACGTCACCATGGCAACCACATGACCTTTACCGGAACTATAGTGAAGTTGACCTCTGTGACCTCCACAAATTTAAGTGCACAAAGGTCAATACGACCTTTTCCGTCCTTTCTACACTTCTGAGACATCACTATGCAAACCCAATTTGCACTTTCCACGACTTCGAAGTTAAATGCATTGTGAATATTTATCAAGTTTACGATTTTGTACTACGAATTCTCTGCAAAAACTTGACTGAAAAGTTCACTCAAGTAAGGGTGGAAATTCATCCCACTCAAGCTGAGTGAAAGTATGAGTGAAATTTACACAAGTGTGAGTGAAATTCGCTCAAGTTCGAGTGAAATTCACTCAAAGTTTTCTCAAGTTCGAGTTGATAACTCACTCCAGTTGAGTGAAGTTGATTCCACTCAAGTTGAAGTCACTCAACTTGAGTAGAAATCAATTTCCACTCAAGTGCTTGAGTGGGAGGAATTTCCAATCTCACTTGAATGAAATCTTAGAGAGGACACATGTATTATATAAGAAACGTTTTACCCGTGCAACAGCCCATGACGTTTCTACCTTCTCTTCACTTGTAGGTGCATTTCTGGTGATGACGGGATTGGTCTATAGGGTTGGCTGTTGTATGTTGGTCATACCCTATTGGTATATAGTTTTTTCTGGATAAGACTCGATGGAATAACCACACTTACCTGTTCGGTTTGACCGGGGTCATGCTCTGGATGATGGACGCTAACCGATATTGGTGAGTTGACACCTAGGCCCCCTATATTGACCATTATAAAGGGGTGTTTGTGTGGGTGAGGGTGGGGTAAAATTTGCACGTATCTTCATTGGTACGGTTTCATCTCTACATATACAGAATACAACAACACATGGCAAGAGAGAAAGCAGAAATCAAATAAGCTTTATGTCTTTGGGGACCTATTGATCGATCATTATTTTTCTAAGTTGCAATTTCTTGTTTACTCTTACTAAGAGCATCAGATGGTATCCTCGCTTTACTGTCAGCTCCGTTATTACCCTTGATTTAACACATATTACGAAGTGAAACAATATATAGTAATCAAATCAGATATCTGATGGAGAACTGTACATGTGCTCCATGTTTCGTTCCTGGTGATGGCTGCATTTGTAGAAGGTATTGCGTATTCAGAAACACTGTGTGACGTCGTACTTCAGATGAGCGCGATGTAGGGTGGAGAGACCAGGTTAAATGAAGTTTACGAGCAACGACATTTCTGCTCCTACGTTCCAATACTCATGTGTTGGGCTACAACTCAGTGCCAAAGTAATTGGGGCTCTTCTGCGCGGGGAGATTAATTTAGTCCCTATACGGAGGTTTTATTGGGGCCAGAATTCCAGTCCGAGATATAAAAATGTATGATCCTGTACTGAATTATGTAGCAAACATGTACTGAATTTGGACCAGTGTGCTTTTCTCTTTTCGTCGCATACTAGTTTCATAATTATGGACAACAGGAATTTTTTTTTTTTTTTTTTTCCATACTTTATTCTGTATTCCTGTTACACTTAACACTCCCAAGGTCCAGGATCCCTGGGGAGTGGGGCTTATTACTATCAGATGTTAACCACCATATATGACAGGGCATCATGCAGAGTTTTAGATCACTTTCTAGGCAGTCTGGCCCTACCATAGGTCACGTGAGCCACCTATTTGTCCCTTCATATACGGAGAGTTCCACTGTCTTTATCTCGAAACCTGAGTATTAACCTGTTCTCTCCACCGTACAGCGCGCTCAACTGGAGTACGGTATGTTGTTGCGCAGTGAGAGACGTTAGAACGGATTTCATTCCTATATGGACGAGTGCGTACATTGTGAACATTTCTGCTACATTGCGTGTCTGCCTGTATCACCTCTCCAGTATCACTTCAAGTATTCGCCAGGGAACAGTAAACCTATTACCAGCTCTCCTTGAATGTCAATAAACCATCAGAGTCGATACAAAATCTGAATATCAAATCTCAAATACCATTTTCCTCATGAGGTACTCAGCAAACTGAACAATTGGAGAACAGTTCTAAGCGGTCAACAGTTTTCTGTGATCTTAGTAAGGCAGTGTCATGCTCCAAACGATACCAATTCTTCAAATTCGATATCTTGTGTAAAGAAGGCCGAAGAAGTACCGGTATAGCAAAATGCTGTTTGTTTTCTTTCAGGTCAATGGACGGACTCTTCTGGCCTCGCAAGCGTCACACCCATGTACCTTTGTGGAATTATACATTACTTCGAACCCAGGTACGGTACTATATGTGTACACATTTCAGTATATTGTGGTAAGTTTATGGTCTCCCCTAAATGTACTCACGGGACTCCAAAGGCTAACAGCAATAGTAACCAGGCAAAGCGTGTAGCTGAAGTTCGTGCTTGGAAGTCGATGTAAGAGGATGATCGAGGGGAGGACACTCTGACGGGAAGGGTTCGATGGATAATTCTACACGGAATGTCCGATATCACAACAATAAGTCACCTTAAAGGAAAGGGTAACTGCTTGGAACTGTATTAGCTAGTAGGGTAAGAATACTTTTCCTGTGACAATAGATTCTGTGAACGGGTGAGCCCGCACCGTCATACCTGTCATCGGAGGATCGGAGGATTATTCTTACCCTACTATTGCTTGGAGTCTCTAATAGTTAATAATTGTTGAGGATGGAGTTGGTTGGGCTGCGGGAAAGCGACTAATAATGAACCGTGTAGACTTGGTGCAAATCCACATATTAGTGACCGCAGCCTTGATTCAGATTCCTTAATTAATATCTCAGATAATTTATCATGACAATTTCCTTAGTACATTTCTTTCTAGAATATTTACGTTCAACAAAAGACAAATAACTTTTTAAGCTTCATGCATTTTTCGTCAAAATGGATGGTTCATCAGGATTTTGTTTTTCAAATTTGGACACTTATCGGCATTTCTGGCGAATTAGATTGATTCTCTGCATATATATTTGACACTTTTGGTACTTTGATCCACATGCACTCTATCTTCACCGGGAATCTTGTAGATTTCCAACGCAAATGCCCTACCATTGATCTATGCCAAATTTAGGTAGCTAAATTAGAAGCGATTTTTCCCCGGATTAAGTGGCAATGGTTATATTTTCACATTTGAAAGAGAATTAGAAAGGAGAATTTCCATGCTAAACGCTGTGGTATGCTTGTCAAATGGCATGCTAGTCGGTTCCGTTAGAAACGCAATTTCCAAGTGCTCCTGTCGCATAGGGTGAACATCCCTTGTCACCACTGCATGGCCCAGTTTCTCATACCATACAGTGTTCTTTGCGGTTCAAACATTCAGGCATAGAATCCTGGCGTCTGCTTTAAACCAAAATTGTTTCAACTGTATGGCTCGTATATGAGACGTTTCAACGTCACAGAAACTGCTGCGAAGAGCGTAAAGTTAAGTAAAGTTTTAGTGAAGAAGCACACTACAGCAGTAGGTCATCAATACTGACGTCTGGTTTGGGCTAGACAAGGAAAGTATTCGAACGCGTGGGTTAGACGAGGACTATATCCGAGGGGATGGGCTAGCTAGACGAGGACAATATCTCAGAGGGTGGGCTGGACGATGACAGTATCTCAGATTGTGGGCTAGACGAGGGCAATATCAGAGAGTGTGGCCTAGACGAGGACAATATCCCACAGTGTGGGCTAGAAAAGTACAACATCTCAGATTGTGGGCTAGGCGAGGACAATATCCGAGAGTGTGGGCTAGACGAGGACAATATCCCAGAGTGTGGGTTAGATGAAGACAATACCCCAGAGTGTGGACTGAAACAGGACAGTATCCTAGAATGTGAGCTAGACGAGGACAATATCCCATAGTGTGGATTAGACGAGGACAATATCCCAGAGTTTGAGCTAGGCTACGCTTTAATTGTACCTGTTCATGTGGCAACTTGGATGACATGACCACACGGCCCCTAGCACCGGCATAAGCGGTATTAGATACAAATCTAGAGAGCTATGATGGAAATGCTCTGACAACTCGTATATTGGTAATTGGTGAGCTGTTTCGCTGTGACAACTCGTACACTGGGGATTGGTGAGCTGTATCGTCGTCAGATGAAAATGACGGCATTTAACACAAAAGACTAGTCTGTAAGGCCCGAGAGTGTGGACTAGACGAGGACAATATCTCAGACTGTGGGCTACACCAGGATAATATCCCACAGTGTGGACCAGACTAGGATAATATTCCAAAGTGTGGACTAGACGAGGATAATATCCCAGAGTGTGAGCTAGACAAGCCTAATATCCCTGAGTTGTGGGCTAGACGAGGACAATATCCGAGAGTTCGTCAGTGGTTCAATGTCACGTTAGTGGTTTCCTCCGGTTTGTTCTTTACATATGTGATTGGGGAGTGTGTGTCTTGGGGCGGTGATTGGGGAGTGTGTGTCTTGGGGCGGTGGTTGGGGAGTGTGTGTCTTGGGGCGGTGGTGATTGGCATCTTGCTCGATGATGATGTAATGACGATTATGTACACGCGAAAAAAAGATGTGTTCTATATCACCATGGTATTCAAATGAAATGTGAGATACATATCCGCGTAATCTGAATTTATTGGTTTGTATAGTTCGCGCAACGGTTTAGACAATACAATACCTCCACACAACACTCGAATAATGGCGTTGTTTGGTCAAATTAAGCTTTTTCGAACCAGTAGACCTATACATAACCCTAAGTGCGCAGAGTTTAACACTCTTGGGGGACAATGGGGCGTGTTGTGCGTCAACGGGTGTTCACCCTGTTCTCGATGCGAAAAGAAGTTGCGGTACTATGATTGTGGAAAGATCGGACACTATCCTGCTTTGTGGCGGGAACACTTTGTAAAACCATGAGGTGACATATTACGTCAAACTGTGATAATCGTCACAGGAAAGAAACATGGATAGGATGGGCCGACGAGCAGATTGAGCTCGTGAATAGTCGTTGGGATCAACGACAATCTATGAAGAGAGATGTGGGCTCAATTCGCATTTCCCTTCCTTGAATTGATTGATGGTGAAGACTTAACAAATAGATTTATCTTTGGAAATCCACGTATAGTCCGAAAGATATTCACAGAACCAATCTAATTAGTCAGAAACGCTTTTATTTGTCCAAGTTTGAAATTTTTCCTCATGCACCAACCGTATCGGCGAAGACTGTTTAGTTCGATCTACTGTCTGTCCCACCTGATTGCAGTGGAAGTGGCATTGATGTGAATTGAGATTTTTTCTTATGCATTTTTTCTCTTTACTTGTATTTCACATTTTGTTCATGATTATCTCTTTGACACCAAATCGACATGATCTTTTATACCGTGTATTTTCTGTATTACAGTTTTTCCTAGTCTATTTTATTGCCGGTTTGAAGAAGTTAGACGCAGATTGGGTAGAAGGATATTCTCTCCGGAAACTATCTCATGTATGGGTTTTCTTTCCATTCCAGTAAGTAAAAATAACTATTCACAAATACTGTTCATTTCACTGGTATTATGGCATTTATTAGAAGATATATTTGCATTTAATTTGTGTCATAAGTCCTTTCCAGAAATTGTCTGTACTAATCTTTCCCTGAATAACTGCCGTTCTTGATTAGTGATATGAAAAGCTGCTTCCAGGAAGTAGTTGCTTCGGTTTCACTTTTACCAAAGGCACCCGCAATTATTTTGAATAGTATAGTGATAAACTATTCCAGAATATTAGTCTGACTAAACTATTCTGTTCATATTTTCTCCATAAACAGATCAATCGTGTATACGTGTTTATTAGAAAGATAATTTTCTAGAAAAACAGAATATTTAATTGCTAAAACTAATTGTGAGGGTCTTTGATACTTACCGGAAGTTCTCATGTACCAACACGTCCCTAGTGAAACAGGGTAGACCAAACCCTTTCCGAATTAGACTATACCAGTGTACGCGAAATATTACCTTATATGAACTACTTCCCTATTGGAAATTATACGTTAACTATACTAGACATGCAGGTTCGTATCTAAGCGATCTTTTGTGGGTTCGGGCGAACCCCTCAAACGAAGGGAAACCTCATACAAATGGCATATACTGGCATTAGTAATCAATGGAAGTTTGCCATAGTCGTAACATGAAGACCATTAAAATACAAACTTTGACGGTAATCTGAATAGCAATGATACATCATTCAAATGGTACAATGATAAAAGTTCGTCTAATAATCCACTGGTAAAAGGGACTGTTTACAGGCCAATTATCCCCACCGGATACCGGAGGGGGACTTAGGGATTTGCTCCGTTCGTCATTCCGTCGTTCCGTCATTCCTTCACACTTTCCTTGTGATTGCAATAACTCAAAAACTATTTGTCCGATTGACATCAAACTTGGACAGTGGGTTGATATGAGAGAGAGGATGGCTGGGATTGTATTTCGGCAACCTGCGTAATCAAATAGGCCGCCATGGCCGCCGAGTTCTTGACCCTATTCAGCCATGCTACCAAAGCTTGTGACTGCAATAACTCGAAAACAATTTGTCCGATTGACATCAAACTTGGACAGTGGGTTGGTATGAGAGAGAGGATGGCTGGGATTGTTTTTCGGCAACCTGCTTAATCCAATATGGCCGCCATGTCCGCCCAGGCCTTTACCCTATTCAGCCAGGCTATCTAAGTTTGTGACTGCAATAACGCAATAACAATTTATCCGATTGACATCAAATTTGGACAATGGGTTGGTATGAGTGAGAGAATGGCTGGAATTGTTTTTCAGCAACCTGCGCGTAATCCAATATGACTGTCATGGCCGCCGAGTTCTACCAAAACTTGTGAATGCAATAACTCAAAACAATTTGTCCAATTGACATGAAACTTGGGCATTGGGTTGGTATGAGTAAGAGGATGGTAGGCTTTGTTTTTCGGCAACCTACGTAATCCAACATGGCCGCCATAGCCGTGATACCCTATTGAACCATGTTACGTAAGCTTGTGACTCAAAAACTAATTGTCCGATTCACATCAAACTTGGACAGTGGTTTGATATGAGTGAGATGATGGCTAGGATTGATTTTCGGCAACCTGCATAATCCAATATGGCTGCCATGCTAAATAAGCTTGTCACTGCAATAACTAAAAACAATTTGTCCGCTTGACTTCAATCTGTGAACAGTGGTGTGATTGAGTGGGATGATGACTGGGATTGTTTTTCACCCATCCGCATAATCCAATATGGCCACCATGGTCTTGATCCCAGATTCGACCATTCCATGCTTGTGACTACAATAACTAAAGAATGATTTCACCAACTGACATTCGGTATAAGAGAAGCAATGGCTGCATAGCATTTGCTTGTTTTGGCAACCTTCATGACATGATCTACACATATCCCATGTCGCTATGTACCATATTTCACACTGTTTACATTTCAAAACTAAACTATCTCGTATTTTGAAACATCTCCATTTCTTCATTAAAACTGATATAAAACTGTCAAATAATTTCTTTTCAATTCTCAGATAATATAACAAATGTTTTAAGCACTCAATACACAAACAAACGTTCGCATCATTCAATGTATAATTGTAAATACAACATTTTATAAACCTTTCATGTTGCCATACTGTCTATGGTATCAAGGGTGGGGGGCATGGACCGCTCGGGTTTTCATACAATTGTGCTTTTACTTAGAACCGTGAACATGTGGACGAAAGTTGGCAATTAAATATCTGAAATATTCGTGGTTATATTTCAGCCTGATAATGACTGAGGATCAGATCGAGTTATATATCGTACATACTGTAGGGCTGTTACTTGACCTATTCCTTGGTTATTTGCTCTTCTTCGACTTGACACGTCCCGTGGCCTTTTTTGTCGGAGGAAGCTTTCATTTTATGAACTCTCAGATCTTCAATATCGGTGAGTAACTCTACATTCTCGAAAACTATGTTTATTCCTACCGCTGTATACCAGGTATGACGACCAGTTTAAATTTACTATGTTTAAGGTGACTCACCATTCTTGACTGAAATCCATGTCATTTTCTTCAGTTTCATTTCAAAGGTTCTCAAATGAATATAGATTCCAAATATCGAATAAAAATTGGGTTACCACACTTAAAAAAAAAAGAAGTTTATACTGTTCACTGAATTGTGTTAAGCCCGGGTGAGATAACCGCCGAGAGTGATGCGTCTGATTGTGGCTCACTCATTGGTTAAGAAGAAAGGCGGAATATCAGCAGAAAGGTCACTCTATATGGAATGACCTCCAACATGTCGAAGTAGATATAAGGGAGGTAACTCTAAATAAAAAACCAACAGTTACAAAAAAAGCATTTAATGGTCAGTGATTAAGCCCTTTCGCTAATTTACTACAATTTGAGTAGTATTATTATTCCCTGATTTAGATCAATCTAATCAGAGGCTTTGATCAGTGCTAAATAAGAGTGTATATTCGACATTCTTATGCATGTTTAAGGTAAATAGAGTGAGACAAAGTCTGGTATGCATGTGGGGTGTCCCTCGTTTTTGTGTATGCTTAAGAAGAATAAAATCATTCTCTTTCTCAATGGTGATCAATTCTTTAATGGACGGCGGTTGAATATTGAATGACGGACTAGACGCTTGTAATCAGCAACAGCTGAACCGATCAATACAAGACTTGGCATATTTCTTTTCTCCGAGAAGAAACAAGGTTACTTATCCAATTCGCTTCTCAGAAAGATATGGCTACTACTAGTACTAGACTGTCGAATTCCAAGTGGTTTTTGTAGTATCGACTCCGTTGTTGGAACGTGACTGGGTATTTATATTTCGATACTGAGGTGAAGAATACAGTCGTTTTGGGTCCGAAAACCATTCCTTTCAGCGAATAGGGTTCGTCGAAAAGTACATCCATACCTGAAGAATATAATTTTAATTTTGGTTCTTGAGTACGTAGATTTAGAGATTTGGGTGCATTAATCAGAAAAAATTGTATCAGTGGCAAGCGATTCTGTATGGGAATTTTGTCATGCAAACGTTTACATTTTGGAAATGAGGATTCTGATTTGAAGCTTATTCCAACTTCAAACCTATCAAAGTTGTTTATAGCTCTCGTTTCTATTGAATTGATAGAATAGATATGTAAGAGGTGGGAAAATTTGACGACGTCTGGCGACTAAAGAGCAACCATATGACTCCACAGGAAAGCTTCGCTTGGCACCTCACATTCAAACTCTAGAATACGGAGGATTCTTGGACGTAGCCTTAGTATCTCAGCTACACTTTGTTGTAAGCTGTTCATGTGGAGACCATGAAGTAACCACACAGTCCCCACCACCGGCTTAGGCGGAATTAAACACGCAAGATCTAGAACTGTGATGACAGATCCGGAAGCCGTCTTCCACATGCTTGTGTCAGTTTAAAATCAGGTTTCTTCTCTTGGACGGTGATAGTTGAGTTGATCCTTTCTAAATGATGTGCTGTCATTATTTTACAGGAATGTTTCCCTGGACAATGATTGCCACAATGCCTCTGTTCTGTTACACGGACTGGCCGCGTCATATATTCCGGAAGGCACCCAATCAACTAAAATTCATCTTGCCTTTAGACCAGCCATTACAGCCTAACCCCCATTGTGTCTACGACAAAGAGGACGTGAAGTCAGAAAGGATTAGTAGAATGCCATTATCAGAAAAGGTGAGCAGTGTGCCTTGGATATATCACATTGGTCACACATGCGTTAACTAATGTGTCATGTTATGTCAAGTATATGTTCTAAATGCCAATCGATGGAAATGCAACGAAATTAACCTCCAGTCATTTGTGACATGTCGCTTTAAATTAGCAAATAGACAATACCTGAAACAACAATACGCCCACAGTATCTAATTTGGGGTCGGCTGTTCCAAGTAATTATAGAGCGCAATCGAATTGCATCAAACTCATGTTGCTTATGAGACATTGGTATGTGCCTTACTAAAACATTGCTTTACAGGCCCATTTATGGCTATTTCCAGTATGGGTGTGCACTCAGTGTACATTCCTTAATAACCCGACTCAAATGCCCAATGCTAGAATTGTCATTGGCAAGTAGTAGGTAGCAATGATTTCGAGTCACATTTTGCCGGGGGAGATAACTCTTGGTGGCGGTAGGTGGCGTTGTTGGTCAAAAGACCAAAAACTACCTCCAGCACAGAAGAGTTCCAATCTAGGGGGATGTAACTCTGGGTCACTATAGTTCCGGCAAAGGCCCCCTGGGCATGTATTCTTCCGCGGTGATGCGGTCTGGCGGTGATGCGGTCGCTGGAAAAAGTTTCCGCGGAGAAAAAGTAGTCCCCAGACTTCAAATACGCTGCATGGTCCGATTGGGTCGCCTGAGGTATCAAAGTGAAGCATTCGTGAAGGGGCATCCAGTCATGGGTGGGTGCATGTAAAATTAGGATTTTTCCCGAAACTATAAAAAGCGGAACACGGACTTTACCCCTAAAATAGGGGAAAACACCTATCAACCCTAGCCAAAAGGGCTAATATCGGTCCCCGGGCTTATTGGGACCTGCCTATCAAGTCAATGGGGTGGGTGCATGTAAAATTAGGATTTTTTCCCGATAATATAAAAAGCGGAATACGGACTTTACCCCTAAAATAGGGGAAAACACCTATCAACCCTAGCCAAAAGGGCTAATATCGGGCCCCGGGCTTATCGGGGCCTGCCTATCAAGTCAATGGGGTGGGTGCGTGTAAAATTAGGATTTTCCCCCGAAAATATAAAAAGCGGAACACGGACTTTACCCCTAAAATAGGGGAAAACTCCTATCAGCTCTAGCCAAAAGGGCTAATATCGGTCCCCGGGCTTATCGGGGCCTGCCTATCAAGTCAATGGGGTGGGTGCATGTAAAATTAGGATTTTTTTCGAAAATATGAAAAGCGGAACACGGACTTTGCCCCTACAATATGGGTCTGTATTATACAATATAAGGGAAAATGGCTGTATGGGGTATGGGGATGGTCAATTTTTTTCGTGGGCTTTACTATGGCTTGTGGGGTCTCGTTTTTCTCGTCTCGCCAAGAAAATGACAATGGGAAGGGTCCCGTAGCGAATCGGTGAAATTTTTGGGAAAAGTCACCAAGGTCGGTATATAGGCTCATACTGGCTATATGGGGGGAGGGGTGGTCAAATTTTTTTGTAGGCTTTACTATGGTTTGTGGGGTCTCGTTTTTCTCGTCTCGCCGAGAAAAACACAATGGGAGGGGTCCCGGAGCGAAGCGGTGAAATTTTTGAAAAAAGTCACCGAGGTCTGTATATAGGCCTATAGGCTGGCTATGGGGGTACAGGTCCAACCTGGAAAATTCACACACGTTCATTGTGATATGGGCTGTTTGGTCTTGTTTTTCACGTCTCGTCATTTAGAACACGATCGGAAGGGTCCCGGAGCGAAACGGTGAAATTTTTTGAAAAGTGCCATATAGCCCATATAGCTCCATACTGGCTATATGGGGGTATAGGTTCAACCTGGGAAATTCACACACGTTCATTGTGATATGGGTTGCTTGGATTTGTTTTTCACGTCTAGTCATATAGAACACGATGGGAAGGGTCTCGGAGCGCAACGGTGAATTTTTGGAAAAGTACCATATAGCCCATATAGTCCCATACTGGCTATATGGGGGTATAGGTTCAACCTTGGAAATTCACACACGTTCATTGTGATATGGGCTGTTTGGATTTGTTTTTCACGTCTCGTCATTTAGAACACGATGGGAAGGGTCCCGGAGCGAAACGGTGAATTTTTGGAAAAGTTCACCGAGGCCTGGGTAGGCCCATAGGCCTATACTGCATGGCTATGGGGGTATAGGCCCATACGGGGTGGACGTTTTGGGGTCTAGGTGAGCCCCTAATGATCCTATGATGTCGTATGAGGTCTTATTTTGAAGCTCTCGTGGAGGAGCACCCGACTGGACTAATGGTTCGTCCGTGTCCAATAGTCTGCGCATGCGCAGTCTGGCCGTAGTATAGAAAGCAGGCATTTTGGGGGTTATGTGGGTGTGTGTTTGGGGTAGAGATGGACCATCCTTGGTCCGAATGCGTCCTGGAAGGTGTCAAAGTGAAGCTTGTGTGGGTTAGAGTCAGAATGGTGTGTTTTTAAGTGCAAGTCGCGTAAATCTGCGCATGCGCAGTTGGTTGTAGTAAGTAAAGTGGTCATTTTGGGAGGGTGCGTGGAGGTGAGTTTGGGGTAGAGAGGGACCATCTTTGGTCCGAATGTGTCTAGGGAAGTGTCATGTTGTAGCTCTCGGGGTGTACATCCCGATTTGAGGGATGTCCGCGTCACCTGTGACGTCATCGGTGACGTCATCAGTACGAGTAGTAGCGAAAGTGGGCATTTTAGGGCAGTGAAGGAAGGTATTTGGGGTAGAGAGGGACCATCCTTGGTCCGAATGCGTCGTGGGAGGTGTCATCTTGTAGCTCTCGGGGGCACATCCCGATTTGAGGGATGTTCACGTCATCTGTGGCGTCATTGTTGACGTCATCAGTACGAGTAGTAGCGAAAGTGGGCATTTTGGGGCAGTGAAGGAAGGTATTTGGGGTAGAGATGGACCATACTTGGTCCGAATGCGTCGTGGGAGGTGTCATGTTGTAGCTCTCGGGGTGTACACCCCGATTTGAGGCATGTCCGCAGCATCTGTGACGTCATTGGTGACGTCATCAGGACGAGTAGTAGCGAAAGTGGGCATTTTTTAGCAGTGAAGGAAGGTATTTGGTGTAGAGATGGACCATCCTTGGTCCGAATGCGTCGTGTGAGGTGTCATCTTGTAGCAACGCCCGCCAACACCAAGCTCAATGCTTCAACGCCCTGGTGAAATAGCTCAGAAGCTCTGATATTCCATGGAATAGTCACTAATTCTTCGAAATGCAGTGACGCCCGTCAACGCCCGTCGTTACACCTTAACACTCTAACATAACGCCATGATATAGACCGGAGAGAGAACAACAACAGCAACAACAACAAGGATGACACATGAGAGAACAACAACAACAAGAAGTTTTTTTCATATAGTTTATTCTCCCCAATGTTACATCATACCCACGCTGGGGGAGCCGCGTTGGGTATATTTACAATTCAAGAAGATTCTTGTCCAATCAGAGGCCACCATTTGCATCTGTCATATTCGTTCCTGTCCGTTAGATGTATTCTTGTCCAATCAGAAGTCTCCATTTCAGAAAGTTCTATCTTCGGCCATGTTCGCTCTGAACCGTTTATTCTAATCATCGTCGGGCAGGCCAGGATACCGTTGAGGCCACATATCCTCAGATAGTTGTTTGTGCATTCTGAGTCTCTATCAGTGCATGGGTGAATACATTCATCCGATGGGAAGATTCCGTAATTTTGTCACGAAGAACGTAACATTGGTGACCCTCTCTACGACCCACTTGGTGTTGGGGCGCTGTTGATAGGCCCATTCCAAGACATCCAATTGGTCCACTTGGTCCAGCACGGGCTCTAGCGACGCCCGGTTAATGATGGTAAACGGTTGGTCAAATACCTGGGTGTTACTGCTCGGGTAAAAGTATCGGACTTGGTCTGTCTCCTTATGCTGCAGCACATAACCAAACGCCAGATTCAATTTGAAGGACGTAGCTTGGTCATTGAAGATGGCTTCCACGTAGCTGCGTAGACGGGCGAGGTTGGTCAGTCGAAAATTGTAGATATCTTGAATAGGGCGATGACGGTGGAAACAGTGCCGTATCATGGGCCAATGGCGCCGATAGATGTCACTCACTGGATGATCTTCGGGTAAGAGATCGCTGGGAACATCCACCGCATCTTCCAGAAAATGTTCGTTGTTGTCAGGCGTATGACTGGGAACAGTAATGCTAGGGACCAGCTGGATATCTAGGCTCTTCTGAACTGTGGGCATAGGCGGGCTCTCCGTGATCGCATCACCAGTGGCATTCGTCTCTACGGGCTCATCTTCACTAGGTCCGACCCTCCTGGGTGCCTCTTTAGTGGGAAGTTGTCGCTCATACCGTGGTGACGGGCCATGAATCAAACGTTGGTGCTGTCTTAACTGACTGGGTCGTTTGAAGAGTTGACCACATTCATTACATTGTTCCTTCGCGCCCTCGTGGAGTGAGCGTTCGTGGCGCAGTAAAGCATCTTCCCGATTAAATGACCGTGCGCAGGTTATACAAGTATATAGTGTACCGTTGTGGATGGAGGACTCGTGTCGTCGCAAATCTTCTGGGCGAGTAAACAGCTTCTGGCAAGTTGTGCAAGAGAACATATCGGCTGTGGATCTGGAAATGATGAATGCCGTAAAAATTGTCACTTTTATACGTTTTTCCGTGACATTCGTGTCTTTTCGGCAACCTCCGTGTCTCTTCGGTCACCTCCGTGTCTTTTCGGTGACGTCCGTGACTCTTCGGGCACCTCCGTGTCTCTTCGGTAACCTCCGTGACATCTTCGGTCACCTCCGTGTCTCTTCGGTGACCTCCGTGACATCTTCGGTAACCTCCGTGTCTCTCCGGGCACCTCCGTGACATCTTCGGTCACCTCCGTGTCTCTTCGGTCACCTCCGTAACTACCCGGCTGTTCCCGTGTAAACCCGGATGGATCTCCGTGTCTCTTCGGTGACCTCCGTGACATCTTCGGTGACCTCCGTGTCTTTTCGGCAACCTCCGTGTCTCTTCGGTCACCTCTGTGTCTTTCCGGTGACGTCCGTGATTCTTCGGGCACCTCCGTGTCTCTTCGGTAACCTCCGTGACATCTTCGATCACCTCCGTGTCTCTTCGGTGACCTCCGTGACATCTTCGGTAAACTACGTGTCTCTTCGGGCACCTCCGTGTCTCTTCGATCACCTCCGTAACTATCCGGCTGTTCAGGTGTAAACCCCGATGTACCCGTATGGAACACACAGCTAAAGGACCCGGATAGAAGTACCCGGATGTAGGCGCGGACGTCATTGACAATAGCCTGGATGTACAAGAAACCGGATGTACCCGGATGTAAAAGTCCCCGAATGTAAAAGTGCCCGGATGTTTACGAATGTTCCACCATTCCGGACTTCTATCAGGTCCATGTCCAGAAGCTCTCATGTCCTGCATGTGAATAGTCATATTGTATGTGTATGCATGTGTGTATGCGTCTGTGTGTGTGCGTGTGTGTGTGTGTGTGTGTGTGTGTGTGTGCGTGTGTGTGTACGTGAATGTATGCGTGTGTACGTATGCGTGCATGTGCGTATGCGTGTATGTGTGTATGCGTCTGTGTGTATGCGTCTGTGTGCGTGTGTGTGTGTGTACACGTGTGCGGGTACGTGTGTGTGTGTGTGTGCTTGTGTGCGTGTGCGAAAGGTGTCAAGTGGGGACAGTTGCATGGATACACACCTTTCAACCGGGGACACCTCGGCAACCGGGGACGTCCCCGGTTGACCAAAGGTCCAAAATCGCTTTCTCTGTTCATTTTATAGCACTCTCTAGTGAAAAAAGGTAAAAAAGCTTATCTTTCCAATAGTCCCCGATTTCACTGTGTGAAAATAGATACGGAGGGTGTGTTCGTGTGTGGCGTGTCGATTGGACAAAATTGCGGCCATACCCTTGTGTCCCCGTTTGCGCATGAATTAGTTAGTCACGTGACAACGAACGAAGAGAGATAAAACGAGACTGAAGAAAGAACAATACACGATTCGACTGCGGGCAATATTGTACGGAACGTAAGTTGAATTTTCTGATTTACTTTGAAACACTTGTTTGATGGACATAAACCGAAAACGAAACAATAGGCGTACCGTACCTAGTCAGATATTTTGTTTGTCCCCATGTTCCTGCAAATCAGAAGAAAATGGCAGAAGACAACAACAACAACAATCTTCCTTGAGGAATAGTTTATTACTCAGTTGTTGATACTTCAACGTTGTCATTCGATAAAGTGATAGACGGAAAACAACGACAACTAGATATTGATGGTACAATATCACGGCCTTTCCATGACGTCCCCCACAGGTATTATTTCGCTGTATTGTGATGTGGCATATACTACAAATACGGAATGGAAACATTTTCCGGAAAGTTTAATTTGTCAAGATTGCGAGCGCCTTAGATCGAGTGTGAACTTTCATCGTTATGTGCCGTTGTTCAAACAATTGCAAAAAAGTTAAACGGTTGAACGTCTATTGTATTCTATTTGAGTCCCGCTCTATCTGGGCGCTGAATATATGTCGCTCAATACTGATTTCGTCGTGTACAACAACATACTTCAAACAGCATGCTAATTTGGGGCGGAAATTGTATGCCTGTCTACAACAATGCGAATGCATTCTTACTGTCAATTCCAAACACATATATATATTTCCTCAATCAAAATTGCTGACCTGTACCAGAAACTTCAGCCTAGTATCCACAAATCGCGTGAAATAACAACGAGATGCAGTTGCAGAGATGTCAGTTCACTTACGTATTTTGGCGCGCAATTTTAGTCGACTGGGTATTGTTTTTCAATTAGTAAACGAATCCCTACCTTCTTTGCACAGTCCATTCTTACTTCATCTGGGAACATTCCACGTAAACGGCGGCATCGAATATTCCCTCGTTTTAGGGTCTTTAATCAGCTAAGTTCCTACGCTCCCCGTGAAAGGAACACTCGCGCGTATTTCAAGACAGACGCGCGCACTTCCGGTGAGGCAAATTATTCACCTTGTTTGTTTACGAATACCAGTATCGCTAAGCCCCTGTCTACGCTGTAGTATGTCAAATTAACGGCTTTCTCGTAACTGTTCAAGTTTTCCCCAATTACTGTTCCCGGTACGGAGTCATTGTCAACGAAAGACGAAAACTGGCTGCGTCCAGCGACGTCCATGAAACGTGTTCAACGTTACATGTAGTAATAAAACATCAAAGTGTGATAGAATTGGTTATATGTTCACTTGACATGTCCCTATTTAGCCTACATATCATTTGCAATAATAAATTTATTGATGATGTCCCCATTTGGTTGGTTTTAAACATTTGTCCCCACTTGGATAGTCTACACTTGACGGGAGTGCGTCCCCATTTTAGCAGCATCTTTCACGGCGAGTGTGAAATGTGTGCGTCCCCACTTTGACTAGCTTGAACACTTTTGGCAAATTTCAGAATTTGATGGATCCAAAGGTCCAGTGGGCGTCTCTATGATTGCCTTTATTGGAATCTGAGGTTCATTTATCTCTTGGTACCTTATTAACAAAGTCCCCATTTAGGGGGGTTGTGGCAGGCGTCCCCGGTTGACACCTTTCACATGTATGTGTGTGTACGCGTGTGTGTGTGTGCACACATGCATACACACACACACACACGCATACACACACGCACACACACATACACAGACACAAACACACACACGCATACACACAGACGCATACACACAGACGCAATGTACACATACACACACATGCATACATACATACAAACACACACAAACACAGACGCATACACACATTTGCATACACACACACGCTCGCATACACACACGCACACACAGACGCATGCACACATGCATACACAGACACACACACACACACATACACACAGACACACACGCATAGACACAGGCGCATACACACACATACACGCTGCACACACACACATACACACACACCAGTACACGCAAGCATACACACACACACAAACCCACACATGCATACACACACGCATACATTCACGTACACACACACGCACATACACGCACACACACACACACAGACGCATACACACATGCATACACACACAATATGACTATTCACATGCAGGACATGAGAGCTTCTGGACATGGACCTGATAGAAGTCCAGAATGGTGGAACATTCGTAAACATCCGGGCACTTTTACATCCGGGGACTTTTACATCCGGGTACATCCGGATACTTGTACATCCAGGCTCTTGTCAATGACGTCCGCGCCTACATCCGGGTACTTCTATCCGGGTCCTTTAGCTGTGTGTTCCATACGGGTACATCGAGGTTTACACCTGAACAGCCGGATAGTTACGGAGGTGACCGAAGAGACACGGAGGTGACCGAAGATGTCACGGAGGTGCCCGAAGAGACACGTAGGTTACCGAAGATGTCACGGAGGTCACCGAAGAGACACGGAGGTGACCGAAGATGTCACGGAGGTTACCGAAGAGACACGGAGGTGCCCGAAGAGTCACGGACGTCACCGAAAAGACACGGAGGTGACCGAAGAGACACGGAGGTTGCCGAAAAGACACGGAGGTTACCGAAGATGTCACGGAGGTCACCGAAGAGACACGGAGATCCATCCGGGTTTACACGGGAACAGCCGGGTAGTTACGGAGGTGACCGAAGAGACACGGAGGTGACCGAAGATGTCACGGAGGTGCCCGGAAGAGACACGGAGGTTACCGAAGATGTCACGGAGGTCACCGAAGAGACACGGAGGTGACCGAAGATGTCACGGAGGTTACCGAAGAGACACGGAGGTGCCCGAAGAGTCACGGACGTCACCGAAAAGACACGGAGGTGACCGAAGAGACACGGAGGTTGCCGAAAAGACACGAATGTCACGGAAAAACGTATAAAAGTGGCAATTTTTACGGCATTCATCATTTCCAGATCCACAGCCGATATGTTCTCTTGCACAACTTGCCAGAAGCTGTTTACTCGCCCAGAAGATTTGCGACGACACGAGTCCTCCATCCACAACGGTACACTATATACTTGTATAACCTGCGCACGGTCATTTAATCGGGAAGATGCTTTACTGCGCCACGAACGCTCACTCCACGAGGGCGCGAAGGAACAATGTAATGAATGTGGTCAACTCTTCAAACGACCCAGTCAGTTAAGACAGCACCAACGTTTGATTCATGGTCCGTCACCACGGTATGAGCGACAACTTCCCACTAAAGAGGCACCCAGGAGGGTCGGACCTAGTGAAGATGAGCCCGTAGAGACGAATGCCACTGGTGATGCGATCACGGAGAGCCCGCCTATGCCCACAGTTCAGAAGAGCCTAGATATCCAGCCGGTCCCTAGCATTACTGTTCCCAGTCATACGCCTGACAACAACGAACATTTTCTGGAAGATGCGGTGGATGTTCCCAGCGATCTCTTACCCGAAGATCATCCAGTGAGTGACATCTATCGGCGCCATTGGCCCATGATACGGCACTGTTTCCACCGTCATCGCCCTATTCAAGATATCTACAATTTTCGACTGACCAACCTCGCCCGTCTACGCAGCTACGTGGAAGCCATCTTCAATGACCAAGCTACGTCCTTCAAATTGAATCTGGCGTTTGGTTATGTGCTGCAGCATAAGGAGACAGACCAAGTCCGATACTTTTACCCGAGCAGTAACACCCAGGTATTTGACCAACCGTTTACCATCATTAACCGGGCGTCGCTAGAGCCCGTGCTGGACCAAGTGGACCAATTGGATGTCTTGGAATGGGCCTATCAACAGCGCCCCAACACCAAGTGGGTCGTAGAGAGGGTCACCAATGTTACGTTCTTCGTGACAAAATTACGGAATCTTCCCATCGGATGAATGTATTCACCCATGCACTGATAGAGACTCAGAATGCACAAACAACTATCTGAGGATATGTGGCCTCAACGGTATCCTGGCCTGCCCGACGATGATTAGAATAAACGGTTCAGAGCGAACATGCCCGAAGATAGAACTTTCTGAAATGGAGACTTCTGATTGGACAAGAATACATCTAACGGACAGGAACGAATATGACAGATGCAAATGGTGGCCTCTGATTGGACAAGAATCTTCTTGAATTGTAAATATACCAAAGCGCGGCTCCCCCAGCGTAAGGTATGAGTGTAACATTGGGGAGAATAAACTATCGCTTGAAAAGCTGCTTGTTGTTGTTGTTCTATAAGCGCAGCGTAATGCTTATTGTTGCTGCTGTTGTTGTTCTCTTCGGTCTATATCATGGCGTTATGTTAGAGTGTTAAGGTGTAACGACGGGCGTTGACGGCGTCACTGCATTTCGAAGAATTAGTGACAATTTCATGGAATATCAGAGCTTCTGAGCTATTTCACCAGGGCGTTGAAGCATTGAGGTTGGTGTTGGCGGGCGTTGCTACAAGATGACACCTCACACGACGCATTCGGACCAAGGATGGTCCATCTCTACACCAAATACCTTCCTTCACTGCCCCAAAATACCCACTTTCGCTACTACTCGTACTGATGACGTCACCAATGACGTCACAGATGCTGCGGACATGCCTCAAATCGGGGTGTACACCCCGAGAGCTACAACATGACACCTCCCACGACGCATTCGGACCAAGTATGGTCCATCTCTACCCCAAATACCTTCCTTCACTGCCCCAAAATGCCCACTTTCGCTACTACTCGTACTGATGACGTCAACAATGACGCCACAGATGACGTGAACATCCCTCAAATCGGGATGTGCCCCCGAGAGCTACAAGATGACACTTCCCTAGACACATTCGGACCAAAGATGGTCCCTCTCTACCCCAAACTCACCTCCACGCACCCCCCCCCAAATGACCACTTTACTTACTACAACCAACTGCGCATGCGCATATTGACGCGACTTGCACTTAAAAACACACCATACTGACTCTAACCCACACAAGCTTCACTTTGACACCTTCCAGGACGCATTCGGACCAAGGATGGTCCATCTCTACCCCAAACACACACCCACATACCCCCCAAAATTGCTGCTTTCTATACTACGGCCAGACTGCGCATGCGCAGACTATTGGATACGGACGAACCACTAGTCCAGTCGGATGCTCCTCCACGAGAGCTTCAAAATAAGACCTCATACGACATCATAGGATCATTAGGGGCTCACCTAGACCCCAAAACGTCCACCCCGTATGGGCCTATACCCCCATAGCCATGCAGTATAGGCCTATGGGCCTACCCAGGCCTCGGTGAACTTTTCCAAAAATTCACCGTTTCGCTCCGGGACCCTTCCCATCGTGTTCTAAATGACGAGACGTGGAAAACAAATCCAAACAGCCCATATCACAATGAACGTGTGTGAATTTCCAAGGTTGAACCTACACCCCCATATAGCCAGTATGGGACTATATGGGCTATATGGTACTTTTCCAAAAATTTCACCGTTGCGCTCCGAGACCCTTCCCATCGTGTTCTAAATGACTAGACGTGAAAAACAAATCCAAGCAACCCATATCACAATGAACGTGTGTGAATTTCCCAGGTTGAACCTATACCCCAAATAGCCAGTATGGAGCTATATGGGCTATTTGGCACTTTTCCAAAAATTTCACCGTTTCACTCCGGGACCCTTCCCATCGTGTTCTAAATGACGAGACGTGAAAAACAAGACCAAACAACCCATATCACAATGAACGTGTGTGAATTTTCCAGGTTGGACCTATACCCCCCATAGCCAGCCTATAGGCCTATATACAGACCTCGGTGACTTTTCCAAAAATTTCACCGCTTCGCTCCGGGACCCCTCCCATTGTGTTTTTCTCGGCGAGACGAGAAAAACGAGACCCCACAACCCATAGTAAAGCCCACAAAAAAAATTGACCACCCCTCCCCCCATATAGCCAGTATGAGCCTATATACAGACCTCGGTGACTTTTCCCAAAAATTTCACCGATTCGCTCCGGGACCCTTCCCATTGTCATTTTCTTGGCGAGACGAGAAAAACGAGACCCCACAAGCCATAGTAAAGCCCACGAAAAAAATTGACCATCCCCATACCCCATACAGGCATTTTCCCTTATATTGTATAATACAGACCCATATTGTAGGGGTAAAGTCCGTGTTCCGCTTTTTATATTTTCGGAAAAAATCCTAATTTTACATGCACCCACCCCATTGACTTGATAGGCAGGCCCCGATAAGCCCGGGGACCGATATTAGCCCTTTTGGCTGGAGTTGATAGGAATTTTCCCCTATTTTAGGGGTAAAGTCCGTGTTCCGCTTTTTATATTTTCGGGGGAAAATCCTAATTTTACACGCACCCACCCCATTGACTTGATAGGCAGGTGCCAATAAGCCCGGGGACCGATATTAGCCCTTTTGGCTAGGGTTGATAGGTGTTTTCCCCTATTTTAGGGGTAAAGTCCGTGTTCCGCTTTTTATAGTTTCGGGAAAAATCCTAATTTTACATGCACCCACCCATGACTGGATGCCCCTTCACGAATGCTTCACTTTGATACCTCAGTCGACCCAATCGGACCATGCAGCGTATTTGAATTACAAGCGTCTAGTCCGTCATTCATAATCCAGCCGTCGTCCATTAGAGAATATCCGCGTCCATAATCCAAAGACCTATTCCATATTCCATATAACAGTATTAGCACCAAATTCAAAAAGACAGTCATAGTACACATAAACATAGGCTTGTTTCCTGCAAGAGAGAAGCTGTCAACAGTTTTCAATGATGCCGGCAAGACATCATGATGTTCCAAAAATATCAAATCCGTATCGCTGATCAGTATTCTTAATCCATAATATTCGTTGTACGGTCGTCATCTAAAGAATGATGTATCTCAGTCTGGGGACTACTTTTTCTCCGCGGAAGCTTTTTCCAGGGACCGCATCACCGCCAGACCGCATCACCGCGGAAGAATACATGCCCAGGGGCCCATTGCCGGAACTATAGTGACCCAGAGTTACATCCCCCTAGATTGGAACTCTTCTGTGCTGGAGGTAGTTTTTGGTCTCTTGACCAACAACGCCACCTACCGCCACCAAGAGTTATCTCCCCCGGCAAAATGTGACTCGAAATCATTGCTACCTACTACTTTGGCAGATTCCAATCTGCAGCAGTAGGAAATTACAACACATATAAGGGAAGTGGGAAGAGGTGCCGACCCTGAAATCTCTTAGCATCGTGTGGTGGTAGAGATGAAGCGGTGTAGTTAGTAAAAGTGTGGTGGGTTACAAATTTGAGTTGTGACTTATCACCTTGGATGTTGACCCGGGGGTCACAGATTGCCTGGAGTTACTTGCAGTGTAGAGAACACGTGACTGTGACGTTATCGGTGACACCATTAGTAGTAGAGAATCTGCAGAGAAATGACAAGAGGCGCATGTTTGGGAGAAAGCTGAGCTGAAGTGACGCCATCGTGTAAATGCGCAGCCGTGGAATAGTTCGGGAAAGATGACATTTTAGGGGTACGCACGAGCGAACAGTGCCACGTTTATGGTGTGATTTTGATGTCATTGTGACGTCATCAGTGACTGAGAAATTACAGTTAGGGTGGGGGTGGTGACCTTGCCTGTAAAGTTGGATTATGTGTCCATACTGGTCTGATGTGGATGGGTACTATGGAAAGTTGTCGTTATGTAGCATCACACAGTATCTTGGATTGAGGTGACGTTATTGTGCGCATGCGCAGTCAGGGAGTAGTAGGGAAAGCACAGATACGGTCAGATGTGCATGCGCAGTCGAGGAGTAGTAGAGAAAGGGAATGTTCTGATGCACACTGGATATATCCGTACCTATACACCCTTATATACGAGCCCACAGTGGCGGGATTGTGAGAGATGAGCAAGCTCACGCCGAATACGATACCAGGGCCGTGGTATGACGTCATCGGTGACGTCATTTGTAGTGGAGAAAGTGCGGTTATGGTTAGCTGCGAACATGCCTGCTTATGTACCCTTATACACTGGCTCATAGGGGTGTAAATAGGATTGAGGTGGAATTTGATTTAATGGTACACTCAAGATTATTTCACTCATATGGTGACAGCCAGTTTGGCTGGCGGAGAAAGCCGGAGTACCCAGAGAGAACCCCCACCCGTCGGCAAAATAAGATTGGGATGATATACGCTGACAACACTTACAGTTAAACGCAACATAACGGTGCTGGAAAAAAATGCCGGCGTACTGGCAAGATATGACCCCACAGGCAAATGCACTGTCTGCATATTTCTAAAAGCATCACAAGAAACTGTTTCCGGGGATGGTTTGTAACCCAGCCACGCTTTTGTTGTAGCTGTTCGTGTGGACATCTTGAATGGCATGACCACACGGTCCTTAGAACTGGGATGAGCGGTATGACATACAAATATTGAAGAGCGATGATGGACTGACCATGATGTTGTAGCATTGACACGGCTAACTATGCACAGACTCTTGTATTCTTCTTCCAATCATTCTTTACCTTGTTGCTCGGCGGATGCTTAAAATATCGTTATTCTGGTTGGCTAGTCTAAATGGGCTTGAACGAGAGAACATCAAGGATTTCATGTAAATCATTTTATTTTTCCCGATATTGCATCATGCCCATGCTGGGAAGGCGCCCTGGGTATGTTTATTGTCTTTGTGTGTCAACCATGTTCGCTTAAAGAAAAGACCTTCTTGTTAATACGTTAAAGCCGTCGCCTTCAAATGATATGGTCGTTTGTTAGTTCGGTGATGAAAAATGTGACGTTTGTCACCTTCTCCAAGGTCCATTGGACGTTGCTTGTGGGCCCATTCCAATGGATCCGAGGCGTCGTTAACTATCTCCAGCGACGCACGATTGGTGATGATGAGGTTGGTCGAAGACGCGGACGTTGGCATTCGGGTAATAATACCTCAATTTACCTGTCTCATTAAGGAGTAGGATGTACCAAAAGCTAGATTGAGTCGAAAGATAGTATCATGATCCTTGAAGATCGCCCCCACATAGCTGCCCACATGGGCGAGGTCGATCATGTGAAAATTGTAGAGATCTTGGATAGGGCGGTGACGATGAAACCACCGTCGGATCGTAGACCATTGGCGCCGGCACATCTCACCCTCTGGATGAGCATTGGGCAAGGCCTAGCTGAGTATATCCGCGGGATCAGCCATGGAATGCACGTGACCATTATCGTTAGCATGGGATGGTATAGCTGGCTCGCTGTCCCCTTGACCGTTCATGCGTTGGGTGGAAGGTAGATGGGTAGGCTTTCCAACCCGTTGGGTGAATGATCCATCTGCCTCGATGCGCTCTTCAATCCTTGGTATGCCTGAGGCACATTGTGTTGTTCATGCCTGATCCGTTGGTGGCGGATCAATTGACTGCGGAGTCTGAAGACTCTACCACAGTCCTCACATGGATGCCTGTGGGTTCTCATGGAGTAACCGTTGATGGCGGTGTAAATTGGCTAGGCGATTAAATATATCTGTTGAATACGCAAACGTGCCTACGGCACAGGGTATCGTCCATAGATGACCCGTTGATGTTGTTGCAGCTGTCTCAAACGTTTGAAGCGGTGTCCACATTCCTCGTATTCCTCCTTTGTCGCTGGCACATGGTGTAACTGATGATGACATCGATATACACCGAGGAGCTGAGAGGTTTCCCACTGATCGTACAGCTATATTGGGCTACGGATTCGTGACTGGCAATCACCTGGCGACGAAAAGCATTCAGACGAGTAAAGGTCGTAAAAGTAACCATCGTGGTGATACCTGCTGAAATGGGCCCCAACGCTCGCTTTATAGTTCTAGCTGGAGTGCAACAGGTTCAAACCCGTTGCAATGTGTACTCCATGATCACTGGGAATTCCACTTGCTGTTGATCTATTTCTGTATAACCGGTTCAAATCATTCAAACCACTTTTCACGCCATCCCATTGGGTAGGAATGGAAGGTAGACCGATGGGTTCCTCGACGCTTGGATCAGTCTGAATAGGCTCCTCCACTCGGGGCGTTGGGCGACCTCCATGGGCTGCTCGATTCGGGGATCGATTTTCATTGACGCTGAATCGTCGGCTCTCAAGAGTGACGAGAGCGTTAAAACTCTATAGACGACACGTTGATGGCAGCTCGACTCGACCACAATCCGCCCATGAGTGCGCGGGTACCTCATGGAGTGCACGTTTGTGACTGTGCGAGTAAATGTTCCCCCGCAGGTAGTACATGTGAACATCGTGGTAGAGTGTCTGCTGAAACGGACCAGAAAGCTCGCATTGTGTTGTTCATGCCTGATCCGTTGATGGCGGCTCAATTGACTGTGGAGTCTGAAGACTCTACCACAGTCCTCACATGGATGCCTGTGGGTTCTCATGGAGTAACCGTTGATGGCGGTGTAAATTGGCTAGGCGATTAAATATATCTGTTGAATACGCAAACGTACCTACGGCACAGGGTATCGTCCATAGATGTCCCGTTGATGTTGTTGCAGCTGTCTCAAGCGTTTGAAGCGGTGTCCACATTCCTCGTATTCCTCCTTTGTCGCTGGCACATGGTGTAACTGATGATGACATCGATATACACCGAGGAGCTGAGAGGTTTCCCACTGATCGTACAGCTATATTGGGCTACGGATTCGTGACTGGCAATCACCTGGCGACGAAAAGCATTCAGACGAGTAAAGGTCGTAAAAGTAACCATCGTGGTGATGCCTGCTAAAACGGGCCCCAACGCTCGCTTTATAGTTCTAGCTGGAGTGCAACAGGTTCAAACCCGTTGCAATGTGTACTCCATGATCACTGGGAATTCTACTTGCTGTTGATCTATTTCTGTATAACCGGTTCAAACCGTTCAAACCACTTTTCACGCCATCCCATTGGGTAGGAATGGAAGGTAGACCGATGGGTTCCTCGACGCTTGGATCAGTCTGAATAGGCTCCTCCACTCGGGGCGTTGGGCGACCTCCATGGGCTGCTCGATTCGGGGATCGATTTTCATTGACGCTGAATCGTCGGGTCTCAAGAGTGACGAGAGCGGTAAAACTCTATAGACGACACGTTGATGGCAGCTCGACTCGACCACAATCCGCCCATGGATGCGCGGGTACCTCATGGAGTGCACGTTTGTGACTGTGCGAGTAAATGTTCCCCCGCAGGTCGTACATGTGAACATCGTGGTAGAGTGTCTGCTGAAACGGACCAGAAAGCTCGCATTGTGTTGTTCATGCCTGATCCGTTGATGGCGGCTCAATTGACTGTGGAGTCTGAAGACTCTACCACAGTCCTCACATGGATGCCTGTGGGTTCTCATGGAGTAACCGTTGATGTCGGTGTAAATTGGCTAGGCGATTAAATATATCTGTTGAATACGCAAACGTGCCTACGGCACAGGGTATCGTCCATAGATGACCCGTTGATGTTGTTGCAGCTGTCTGAAGCGTTTGAAGCGGTGTCCACATTCCTCGTATTCCTCCTTTGTCGCTGGCACATGGTGTAACTGATGATGACATCGATATACACCGAGGAGCTGAGAGGTTTCCCACTGATCGTACAGCTATATTGGGCTACGGATTCGTGACTGGCAATCACCTGGCGACGAAAAGCATTCAGGCGAGTAAAGGTCGTAAAAGTAACCATCGTGGTGATGCCTGCTAAAACGGGCCCCAACGCTCGCTCCACTCGGGGCGTTGGGCGACCTCCATGGACTCGATTCGGGGATCGATTTTCATTGACGCTGAATCGTCGGGTCTCAAGAGTGACGAGAGCGGTAAAACTCTATAGACGTTGATGGCAGCTCGACTCGACCACAATCCGCCCATGGATGCGCGGGTACCTCATGGAGTGCACGTTTGTGACTGTGCGAGTAAATGTTCTCCCGCAGGTCGTACATGTGAACATCGTGGTAGAGTGTCTGCTGAAACGGACCAGAAAGCTCGCTTTCATAGCGTTAGCAGGCGATTTATTGAACAGAATCAAAAGTTTGGAAAAGTTTGTGGGAATTCCTCTCGTTCAGCCGGCGTGCCCCCTACACCCTTGTTCCTACATTTTATCATTTTGACCAGCTTGATCAGAATGCCCGTCAGGTGCCAGTCCTCAGTGCTGGTCTGCGCATGCGGGCGTGGGTTCCACTTTTGACTCCATTATATACCGCAAACTCGACCAGCCTTTCCACATCACATGGTGATACGTTTTGTCTCGGCGTCGTTCGGTCTTCGGGATACGATCCACTGTATAGTAGTCTTGCAGCGATTTCACCACGGGCTGTGACTCCACGTCGAAAACGTCCCTTCTACCGGCAGTTGTTTCGTGTTAAAAAAGAACACTTTGTGTGTTTTCAGAAACTGTTGAAAGGGTGTGTTGAGAAATTCTGTCCCTTCATCGGTTTGTAAGTACAAGGGTTTGCGTCCGGTCTGTTTGAATGCGTTGATGAGATTCTCCCCCATTTTCGTCCGGGCCAGGTATACTATGAGATTTGAGGGCGTCCTACTACTGACGACTGAATCAAGTCTAGTCAATTATCATGGTTAATTATTATATTTTCTCTATCCAGAATGATTATCAGCCGGAAAGCAAGCCTACGCAATCCTGGAAAGCTGCGCATACAACGCCTACACGGTATCACAAAACTATGGCTACCTTTGCCGTCATGTATCTCGCCTGGCAGTGCTTCATGCCGTACTCCCATTTCATTACACAGGTGAGAAAGTGTTTGTATTGTATTTGAATATTTCAACCTAATCAGACCATGAAATACCTGAACATCATAGTATTGTATCGAACGCGCGTATTTATATAAAATTGTATGCTGAGGTTATCGTTTGGAGAGATTAGCTCTAACTTTTCACGAATCTTTCCAAAGTAGATCATCCGCGAAACACTGTCAAAGGGTACACGCGTGATCATCTATATTCCTTTCCACTCATTTCCAGATCAGGAATAATATTGGGCTACTTTATCACCGAACAAATGTTCAATTTTACCTCTTATATTCTTGGATTACGTCAGCTGTCCTATAGAATGCACGTTCTCCTTCTTCTCAAGACTTCCGTTATTTAGGTCCTTAACTTAAAAAAAATGCCGATTTCTCTCAGACTTGTCCACGATAATTAAGGAATCACGCAGATGCATCTTAGCTTGCTAAGGGCATTTCACGTTTCACTTAACACTACCCTTAGCTCATTGACTTCATTCTCCGTGTATTTCGCCCGACGTCAGCTTCCCCAAGCATCAAGTCACATGCCCGCTCCATTTAAACGATCCAATGAAATTATCCGTATTCAAATATTTTGACCTGAGAATCTCAGACATGAGACATGTTAATTTCAATTGAGCGCTCGAGGCGCAAGACTGGGGGATTCTACGCGAGGCCAAACCGAAGTTGTGAGAATCAGCTATTTTATTTCTCACTCTAATGGAGCGTGCTTCTGTTTTGTTTTTTTTAGGGAAAATCATATTACAAACGGCCTAACATATTTGAAAAAAATTAAATCGGCGGCAGTTCACAGGAAAATTGTATGCTTTTTATTTTGTCATGGGGGCACTTCGAGGCCCACCAAAAAATCATTTCAATCGATCGCTTTCTGGAGGTGTGTCTTCGTTTTATGAATGTAATTGCGCCGATGTCGGATGTAACGGGACCAATCGGATGTGACTATCCCAGATAGCACCCGTTACCGCATGGCTAAGAGCAGAAGTTTCTACGTATGATCGTGCCATGCGTTCGGATGATGCGCAGATGTCGCCTGCGGAAATTGACGTCAGTAGTTCAATGATAAAGGTCAATGCTTTTGGCCTGAAATAGGAAATCATCAAAATGTAATGTTTGTGAGAGAACACATCGGTGAGAGAAGATATGCAAGGTACTGAAATTATCAAAGGTCAAATAATGCCCCCCTCTCCCCCATTACTGAAAACGTTGGGCTATTACTCTAATCCTAGGCGGTGGATTATGATCAAACTTCAGGAATATCTCATATCTATGCATGTTGCGGCTAACAAGAACTCTAATGCGGTCAAAAGGTGAAAGTTCAAGGCCAAAATCCCATTTAGTGAGTGGATATTCATCTTGTTGGGAACGATGTGTCGGATAGGCCTACCAAGACTGAGGTCAATGTATCACTTGTCAAGATCACTGAACATCAGCAACTCACTGTACAATCTTAATAAATTAATATCCTATCAATGCTCCCCAATCGTATATGTCGCTATGTAGGATCTTACTTATTTCAATTGAATCTGGTATTCAGAGCGCCCAGCTCATGAATATTTAATAGCCTGATTTGGACTACTTTACTTGCAGTCGGGGAGAGGGACAGGGTCATCGTCTCCGTTTACCCCAAGGTTTATGCCAAAGTCAACCAAAAAACCCCTATCATTAATGTCGCCTTCAAAGCACTACGAAGAGTCCTCCGAATTGGTTGACACTCGCGTTACTGCGAGCCGCTTAGATCCTTAGGTACAAGCGACATGTCCAATGGGGAGCAGATAGGATAAAATGTAAGACTCAACGATTTCGTTTTAATGACGTAGTCTATAGTGTTGATGAGGCTCTTTTTCTGTAATGAGGGTATTTGTCGAAAATTACTGCTAAAATTTCAATATTAAGTTTGTATTTGTTTACTAGGGTTATAACAGCTGGACCCAGGGTTTGTACGGATATTCCTGGGATATGATGATCCATAGCTGGAGTGTACAGCACATCAAGATCACATATATTAACAAGGACACATGAGAGATTGGCTACCTGAAACCAGGGGTAAGGAACAGCCCCATTTACTGAATACTACGGACACGCATAGAGAATAGATTGGACACGTCTATACGACGACTACCATTTAGGCATAACTGATGTTGTAACGTACCGGTACTTGGTAAAGTATAGTTATGAACACTAATGTTAGTGATCAAGATCTGTAATAAGAATATCACATTTTACTGCTGACATAATCGAAAATTGACGGTTGAGCGCTGTTATTTAGGGTCGAACGCTGTTATTGACGGTTGAGCGCTGTTATTTAGGGTCGAACGCTGTTATTGACGGTTGAGCGCAGTTACTAACAGTTGAACGCTGTTATTGACGGTTGAGCACAGTTACTGACAGTTGAACGCTGTTATTGACGGTTGAGCACAGTTACTGACAGTTGAACGCTGTTATTGACGGTTGAGCACAGTTACTGACAGTTGAACGCTGTTATTGACGGTTGAGCGCAGTTACTGATAGTTAAACGCTGTTATTTCCCAAGAAACCAAGTAGCATTTCTGCTTCAGGCAAGTTTGGAGCTGGGGACTGGCAGCTTAATACGGAAAACGGAATTGTGGATGATGACTGTGTACTAACTGTGTTGTGAATCTCTTTGATTACTTGTGCCCTATGCTGTCTGTTTGTCTTTGCACTCACCATTTTTCAGATACTAGCTGGATCTGTGATAAAGAAACACTTTGTCTGTCGTTTTTCAGATTGGCACGTTAAGAAATCGATGGAGTTCACAAGCTGACATGCTTAAACAGTATTCGACATGCTTGGCTGTCCGACTTCAACGTGACCATAACATCTCCAACCCTGCCATATATTTCGATGTCTGGCGCTCCATGAACAAACGTTTTAATCAAAGGTTTGGGCACTTCTAATTTAGTTTAACTTCAAAGACATACCACACGTAATTCCTAAATCCCTAACGCCAGTAGTGGTGAAAATGACAATTCTGCGCCAGGGGAATCATCGGATCCGACTGATTGGATGGATTTTGCGCACGTCACTTCCGGTGATGACGTCACTTTCGCTTATGACATCACTTTCGGTGATGACGTCACTTCCGCCGATGACGTCACTTTCCACGCATATCACTCCAGCAACCTCGCCACCACGCTGGAAAATGGCCGCTCCAACGAACCCCTGGGACCAGCTCACTGAAAGTGGGTCCCATAATACATTGAAACATTTGTTCACCTGTCCTCTTTCGGTTCCATTGGAACATATCCAATTCCTTATGAAACGTCAGTCATGAGTCATTTGCATGACCAGCGTCATAACGTCATAACGTCAGAATAGAAAATATTTCGCAAGAATGCATAAAGAGTACGTCATCTCGCAGACGCGCTCGTAACATCCATGACCTCGTGACATCGGCATGATCTTCACAGAGACGCCCTCGTTATGTTCTGAATTATAGGGTTTTGTGTGCTAGACAATAACCGATCGTACGGCTGAGCCCGGTCCCAGAGCCTAGTAGGGAGGACAGGACCGGATAGCTCTGGTTTCGAAATCACTTCAGGCGATGACGTCAACAAGCGGATGCGCGTGATGACGTCACTTCCGATAATAATTTTTATACATAAAGGATATTACGTAACTTCGACAGCGGGGACAATGGGAGGTGATGTATGGATGAATATTTTTGATGGGTTGAGACAATGGGTTGGATATAGATCAATACTATTACATATTCGACAGCAAGGTGTATTGTATCGGTACTGATGACACCATTTTATGGCGCACGATGGACTATTGTTCGTAATAACTCATTCAGCGACTCTCTCTCTCTCTCTCTCTCTCTCTCTCTCTCTGTCTCTCTCTCTCTCTCTCTCTCTCTCTCTCTCTCTCTCTCTCTCTCTCTCTCTGATGCCGACGCCGACGGACGTTGAGACGGGCGTTGGCGAGCGCTGACGGGCGTTTACGAGAGTTTACGGGCATTAGTCGCTAAGACTTGTCGGCGGGGAGTAATTCACTCCTTACTTCATGTAAGGATCACAAGACAAACCATTCAAAAGCCAAGTCTGAAGACAACAATAAATCTAGACCCAGGGCTTCATAGCTACACAAACACTTGCATAACACAATATATTCTCAAACCAAATATCGAGTCATTACGAAAAATAGTCCATTGCTCGCCATTGTTTTATGTCATCAGTACCGATACAATACACCTTCATCCTTGTTCTCGAATATGTAATAGTATCAATCTATATCCAACCCATTGTCTCAACCCATCGCCCCTATTCATCCATACATCACATCCCATTGTCCCTATCATCGAAGTTACGCAATATCCTTTGTATATAAAAATCATAGTCGGAAGTGACGTCATCACACGCATGCGCTTGGTGTCGTCATCGCAGAAGCAAAACATCATCGTCAGAAGGGATGTCATTGCTCGAAGTGACGTTGTAGGAGGAAGTGATATTATGCGTGGAAGTGACTTATGCAAAATCCGTCCGATCTGATACATCCACTGGCACAGAACTGTCCTTTTAACCACTACTAACGTCAACATTCAAGACTAAATAATATGCTACCACATTTTTCCACAGTTGAACATGGGCTTTAGGAGCACTGAGTGACAATGAGCCCGCTGTATGGGGGAAAGTTTAACTGGTATATAAGAGCAGAAATGGCTCCTACATTCCATCTAATCTGACTTCGCCGCCGTACAGCGAAGCTCATCTGCAGTACGTTGTCACACAGTGAGGAGGAGTTCTGTACCGCTCTTTGTCTCTGCTAGTGACCAGCCTATTCCCATATATAAACAATGATAAGTGAGGTAGCATACGCCGGGTTGGAATTACTAATAACAACCCCATTTATGTGAGTTTAACGTGGAAATATCTTTTTCAAATTTTTCGATAAACTTCTCATACCTTTCTAGGATGGTTGATCCGACTGTGGACGTCCTTACTGCCCCCTGGAGCCCTTTCCGAGCCACACCCTGGCTCATGCCTATGTTATCTGACCTATCCGCCTGGAGGGATGAGATCAAGGAAATGAGGGAAGAAATCAAAGATAATACGATTCTTCAAACTTCAATCTTTATCGCTGACTTCCCTGGTGAGAATATCATAGGCATAGAAAGCGGGGGGCAGGGAATGGGGGCGGGAGCTTACCGTAGGATCGACAACTTTAGGCAGACTGAACATTCCTTGCTGCTGTAATATAGTTTCCACGCAGTGAAGTATGGGAATTACGTAAACAATATTAGTATATCACTATTTCAAGCTCAAGTCACAATAGTTATGCTTGCCAACGCCAGTGTACGTTGTTTATTTATCGATAATTCGTCTGTCAACAAATTTGCCTCTCAGGACGCGTTTATAAGTATAAAAGTGGTCAAATAAATATCTGAAAAAACCCACTGAGAATGCTCCAGATCACGAAAAATGGTCTGTAGAATTCAAAATTTTCTCCGGGGGAGGGGGGCGGGGGGAGTCATGCCCCGTACCCCTTAGCGTGAACGCCTTTGGCGCGTATTGCTATGATGGTATTTGGGGAGCCAAAGTGCTTTTTATTCGAGAAATTCCGATATCGGGAATTGAATTCCCGATATCGGAATTAAAATTTCCGATATCGGAATTAAAATTTCCGATATCGGAAATTCATGACCTTCAATTTCCGATATCGAAAATTGAATTCTCGATATCGGAAATTGAATTTCCGATAACGGAAATTGCAATTCCCGATATCGGAAATTAGAATTTTCGATATCGGAAATTGAATTTCCGATATCGGGAATTGCAATTTCCGATATCGGAAATTCGGAGACAATTCCCGATATCGGAAATTGAATTCCCGATATCGGAAATTCAATTCCCGATATCGGAAATTCAATTCCCGATATCGGAAATTCAATTTCCGATATCGGAAATGCAATTCCCGATATCGGAAATGCAATTCCCGATATCGGAAATTGTCATTGAATTTCCGATATCGGGAATTGCAACTCTAGGGTGCACTCCACACTTGCCACGGTTTCGTACAAAATGGTCCCTCCCTAATTTTATAATAAGGAAGATCGCCCGATTTTGACAGCAAGGTAATTCTTCTTACCTATCTACTAACTGATATCTATAGCATCACCCTGCTGGACGTAACCATTTCTCCAAACGAGGATATAACAATTGCTTGTTGATCGCACCCACTCGCCACTACAGAGTTAATCGTGTCCGGAACTGAATATCTGGAGGACCAAAATCCGCACTTTTTCTGGAAGCGAAAATCATGGTTCCTCTATGGCGATAAATTTTACAAAAAACGAGTAGGTCGACCCCCTATTTTTTTCGCCATATTAAATTGTCCATTGGACGGGAAACACTTTAACATACATAAAAAGAAAATCATTTCATGTTTTTCAGAAAAGTTGAAGAAGGGCTAAGGAGGATTGCACGTCTTTCCTTTTCAATAGCTCACAAGTCCCCTGAAATAATGGCACGAGTGTGCCCATTTAGAAAATATATACGTTTACAAGGTTTTTGTTAAAGATTTTACATCTATTTATGGTCGAAGATCCGAACCCATGCCTGTTTTTAGCCGCACATCATTTAGGTTTCAGATTCAGATTCAGATTCAGATTTGGGTGTGGAATGCACCCCTAGGTTTTGTAAAGCTTTCAGGCTTTCATTTCCGATATCGGAAATTCGGTGACAATTTCCGATATGGGAAATTCTATTTCCGATATGGGAAATTCTATTTCCGATAACGGAAATTGAATTCCCGATATCGGAAATTGAATTCCCGATATGGGAAATTCTATTTCCGATATCGAAAATTATCAGTGAATTTCCGATATCGGAAATTCTAATTCCCGATATCGGAAATTCTATTTCCGATATCGGGAATTGCAATTTCCGATATCGGAAATTAGAATTTCCGATATCGGAAATTCGGAATAAAAAGCACTTTGGCTTGCCATACATTCCGCCCCCAGAGATCAAATCATCTTCCTAAGCCACTTTCGTGAAAACGAAACTATTTCTTCTGATGCCGGTGTGGTGAATAAGGACACTCTTAGCCATTGGACATTCTCAGTCTTCACATTGGTGTATGTGTACATGTCGTTATATGAATGTTTGGAATATTTGTTCGGTTTACATTTCTCACCTATCATAGGCATGAAGTTGGAGAACTATGTGAGAGAAGACTACAAGAATGTCTCCCTTAAGTTGCTACAAGGACAAATTATACTTGAGGATGAAAGTACAAAGAGAAACATCAGCTTGTCAGTCGGCGAGACAGCGAAGGTGGGTACAAATAATAGTCTCCTGCTATTTCAATGATAATAACTAAGAAACCGGCAAAACAGCTTCAATCATTTATAAAGGACTATTCAGTAGTGCCGAAATATAGTGCTGGCAGTTAGGTGCCTTACTCTGGGGGTCGCTGGTTCGAATCCTGCATGGAACCAATTTCTAGCACTAGAATTTGTGCTATACTAAGAGAGCGTAATCCCAAAATAATTAAAATACTGTTAAACGATCACTTTCTAAATGACAAAAATATCTTCCTATTCAGAAGTGTATGAGATGACATTCCAACAATATTACATATTTCAGTAAGCTATGAAACCTTTCAAATATAATATATCCTACCGAAATATTTTGAAGGGTTATATTTTGACCAGATTCGAGCACTTCCCACTCGCCTCCGAATTAAACAAATCCCGCTCTTGACTGTAATATCAATCGTTCATACTTCGATATGTCTGTAGCCTATTGGCGTCACAATGCTAATATAATGGCGTTCTACTATATGTATGGAAGCCGGATGCGGCCATCTCGCGTTTTCGCATTTTCGCATCTATAATTGCAACGTGAAAACGCGAACGCGAAAACACGAAATCCCGACGCGAAAACGCGATGTGGAAACACGAAAACGTCGCCTTTTCGCATTTTCGCGTTTTCGCATTTTCGCGTTTTCACGTTTTCGCGGTTTCGCGGTTTCGCGTTTTCGCAGTTTACGTTCTATATAGCTGCATGTATTGCCATGAGGGTTCATTGGGACTGTCATGCTAGCCAATAAGCCCCTTAACATGGGCAATGAGTGAGGATAGTAGTAGTAAAAGGCTAACTTCCCGAGTAAAAATGAGGGGGAGGGTGATGGCGTAGTGGAGTGACGTGGCGAAGACGTCACGATGACGTCACATCCGGTCACGTGACATCCGGGTCAAAGGTCACATCCGGATCACTTCCGGTGACGTCATGTCCGGTCACGTGACGACCCAACAAGAGTGATCTCCACCAACAAAAGACCCCAGTGATCTGTTAGGTCCATTATGGCGCATTGGACAATGTTAGTCCCAATGGGACATTTGCGGTATAGGGTGTGACCCCTCGTTTTCTTTGTCTCGCGATGTAAAACACGATGAGAGGGGTCTCGAAGCCAGGTTTTGACTTTTTTTAAGTTACTGTGCGCATGCGCACTGGGCAAGTAGCGCGGGGGTGGACGTTTTGGGGTCTAGGTGGACCCATAGTGGTCCGATTGGGTCGTGTGAGGTGTCATCGTGATGCATTATTTGGGGAGCGTCCATCTGGATGGGTGTGGAGTAAAAGTAGCGCAATGGTGCGCATGCGCAGACCGGGCCGGGGGTTGTGGGAAAAGGGCATTGGAATGAACGTTTTGGGGTCGAGGTGGACCATCCGTGGTCCGAATGGGTCGTAGGAGGTATCAGTGAGAAGCTCTCGCGGGGGACCATCCGACTTGACTAGTGTGTCATCCGTTTTCATCATTCTGCTCATGCGCAGTCTGGCCGTAGTATAGAAAGCATTTTAGAGGTTCGTTTGTGAGTGATTGATGAACCATTCTTGGTCCTAGTAGACCGTGTAGGGTGTCAAATTGAAACTCGCGTGGTGTAGACCACGACTTGAGTGATGTCCACGTCATCTGTGATGTCATCAGTACGAGTAGTAGCCAAAGTGGGCATTTTAGGGGTGTGAAGAAAGGTGTTTCGGGACCATCCGTGGTCCAATTGGCCCATGAGGCGTGCCCAACCCCCGTCTTAACGCATGGCGCACTACCGATGGTGGTAGAGAAAGTTCAATCTTCGGTCAGGGTCGCTCTTGGCCTAAGCGTCGTCGGACAGTCCAGGATACCTTTGACGCAGCATGTCTTGAAACAGTTGTTTGCGCATTCTGATCGCATCTTCCAGGGCCTCGGTGGGTGGTAAGCCCATATCCTCTTCCAAGTGACGCTTGGTCGTCATGATGGACCTGTGCGTGGGGTCGCCTTTCATTTCAAGCGGCAGCAGGCTATACCGTTCATACCGTTCTATACTGTCCGTTCACCATGTACATCGTCTGGAGTGACCTCATCGGCGGAAGTGACGTCATCGCACGCATGCGCACGCGCCTGGTGGTGCACCCACACCCTGTGTACGGGTTCGACTCGAGCTAGGACCAGGGGGATTCCCCTTCTCTTGCTGTGTGACTATATCTCCTCCAGTACATCATATCGACGCTGGAGGTGCCGCGTTGGGTATGTTTACAATTCTCGTAGGCTCTTGTCCAATCAGAAGCCGTCGTTTGAGAAAGTTCAATCTTCGGCCGTGTACGACTTTAGGATACGCTTGCTTTTATGAACAGTAACACAGTAACGCCCGCCAACGCTTAGCTTAACGCTTCAAAGCACTGGCGAATTAGCCCTGAAGCTCTGATTTTCTACATATTTCATGGAATTGTCATTACTTCATCGAAATACGGTGACGCCCGTTAACGCCCATCTCAGCGTCTTAACGCCCTATCCTAACGCCCTAACGCTATATCTTAGCGCCTTAACGCCCTAGCATAACGCCTTGACGCCATGATGTAGACAGATGAGAGAACAACAACAACAACAACAACAACAAGGATGACAGGTCAATCATTTTATTATCCCCATCAGCACATTATACCCACGCTGGGGGAGCCGCGTTGGGTATATTTACAATTCTCGTAGGCTCTTGTCCAATCAGAAGCCGTCGTTTCAGAAAGTTCAATCTTCGCTGCCGCTTGAAATGAAAGGCGACCCCACGCACAGGTCATTCATGAAGACCAAGCGTCACTTGGCATCAGAATGCGCAAACAACTGTTTCAGGACATGCTGCCTCAACGGTATCCTGGACTGCCCGACGACGCTTAGGCCAAGAGCGACACTGACCGAAGATTGAACTTTCTCAAACGACGTCTTCTGATTGAACAAGAGCCCACGAGAATAGTAAACATACCCAACTCGGCTCTCCCAGCATGGGTATGATATGCTGGTGGAGATAATGAAATGATTGACATGTCATCCTTGTTGTTGTTTTTGTTCTTTCATCTGTCTACATCATGGCGTCAAGGCGTTATGCTAGGGCGTTAAGGCGTTAAGATAGAGCGTTAGGGCGTTAGGATAGGGCGTTAAGACGTTGAGACGGGCGTTGACGGGCGTCACTGCATTTCGATGAATTACTGACAATTCCATGGAATCTCTAGAAAATCAGAGCTTCAGGGCTAATTCACCAGGGCGTTGTAGCGTTAAGCTAGGCGTTGGCGAGCGTTACTGTGTTACTGTCCATAAAAGCAAGCAAGTCGTACACGGCCGAAGATTGAACTTTCTCAATCGACTTCTTTTGATTGGACAAGAGCCTACGAGAATTGTAAACATACCCAACGTGGCACCCCCAGAGTGGGTATGATGTACTGGACGAGATATGGCCATACAGCAAGAGAAGGGGAATCCCCTGGTCCTAGCTGGAGTCGAACCCGTACACAGGGGGTGGGTGCACCACCAGGCGCGTGCGTATGCGCGTGACGACTTCATTTCCGCCGATGGGGTCACTCCCGACGATGTACATATAGGTGAACGGACCTGCATGCGGTGACGTCAGGGAATTCCCACAGAAAGACGAGTACAACAGAAACTGGCTTCGATTGGTTCAGGTCGGTTTGTACCAGATTGAACCGGTTGTGCTAAACATAGATCGCCAACTAGCGCACTACAAAAGCAAACGTTCTGACACTTTCAGCAGACATTCGTTCAACCACTTACGCCACGATATTCACGTCTACCACTTGCTCCAAGTCCTTTACACGCTTGCACGACTTACAACGCCATGAGTCTACCATCCACGACGCTACTACCCAGTACGCCTGTGAGATCTGCGGGGATACATTTAATCGCCTGGATAGTTTACACCGCCATGAACGGTGTCTCCATGACACATCCAGGCATCAATGTGGGGATTGTGGACACCGCTTCGGACTACACAGCCAGTTGAGATCTCACCAACGTGTAATCCATGGATGTGCACGCTTGAGGGTTGAGGAACCCGTGGCGTTTGACCCCATCCATGAGTCTACTTTTCAAGGTCCTGTTGGCGAGTATACATGTTCGATCTGCAGGAAGTCGTTTAATCGTACGGATAATTTACGGCGACATCAACGGTCGGTCCATAAGGCACCCAGCCATGAATGCAAGCATTGCGGTCGAGTCTTCAGACTCCACAGTCAGTTGATCCCCATCAATCCAAAAGACGTTCACAGTTTGTGTTCAATCTTTCAACATGACTTATACTTATTTTGAGGGTCGGCTTCTGATTAGACAAGAGCAGTCTGAGATGAGCACAATTAACTTCTGAGTTGAAAAGAGCAGCCGACAATTCGGCCAATACACGGACAATAGGATAAGTGAATTGTAAACACACCCATAGCGGCTCCCCCAGCGTGGGTGTGATGGAGGGATAATAAAATGATTGACCTGTAATCCTTGTTGTTGTTATTCTCTTGTTGGACTAACCAATCAGAATAGTGCTCATCACGGACTACACCCGTAGAGCTACGTATATGCGCGCATGTGTGACATCGTCTGTAAAACACGTCCCTCTGGATCCCGCATCCCCATTCCTACTGTTGCAGAGCCATGACGGAGACCCAACCCTATGCGACTCGCATTTTACAGTACGCGACCGTGGTTAATTCACTCACGGGTTACCGAGCAAATGTCCACATCCTGGAAGAGTTCACAGAAGCGGTCCTCGACAGAATCGACTCGATGGAGAGCTGTGCTATCACCCACCACTACTGGACTATGTCAGCCATCCTTGATGTCCGGGTTACGAACCACGAGCGCTCACGCCGGAACCAGCGACGGCTCGTTGGCCTCACAATGGTCTTTGCCCTAGAGACGGCTAACTACGACCAAGAGAGACGGCTAACTAAGCACAATGTTCACACACACACACACACACACACGCGCGCGCGCGCGCACACACAAACACACACCCCACCCACACCCTACGCGGCCTATTAGAACCAAGAATGGTTCATCAATCACTCACAAACGAATCCCTAATATGCCTGCTTTCTATAATACGGCCAGACTGCGCATGCGCAGAATGATAAAAACGGACAACACACTAGTCCAGTCGGATGGTCCCCCACGAGAGCTTCACACTGATACCTCCCACGACCCATTCGGACCACGGATGGTCCACCTCGACCCCAACACGTCCATTGCAATGCCCTTTTTCCACAATTCCCGGTCTGCGCATGTGCAACATTGCGCTACTTTTACTCCACATCCATCCAGATGGACGCTCCCTCATTAATGCTTCACGATGACATCTCACATGATCCAATCGGACCATTATGGGTCCACCTAAACCCCAAAACGTCCACCCCAGCGCTACTTGTCCAGTGCGCATGTGCACAGTAACTTTTCAAACAAGTAAAAACCTGGCTTTGAGACCCCTCCCATCGTGTTCTACATCGCGAAACAAAGAAAACAAGGGGCCACACCCTATACCGCAAATGTCCATGAATGGGTTCCCATTGGGACCTAACCGATCACTGGGGTCTTATGTAGGGGGAGATCACTCTTGTTGGGTCGTCACGTGACCAGACATGACGTCATCGTGACGTCATCGCCACGTCACTCAACTACGTCATCACCCTCAGCCTCATTTTTACTCGGGAATTTAGCCTTTTACTAATACTGAGAATACATATCAAAACCTATTTACAACCATGGTCAAAAAACTGTTCTCAAGGATTTCGCATTCCCCAACGAAATTGAGATACAAAAATATCATTTGGGTTATTACTATACAAAGCTAGTCACACATAGTAAAAACTGTAGATAAAAACATAATATATGCGTCGAGAAAACAGAGGTCAGGAAATTCTTGCCCCTGAACACGAGTTTGTTTTCACAAAAATCGGTTTCTTCTTATATAAATTTTCCTAATACTGAAATTGCATCTCCATAACCTCGCTTCTATTGCAAATTATACTATCATCATCAGATTTCCGTCTAGTTACATGTATATACATTTCGCTGAAGATCTCGCTTTTTTCTAAATTGAAGAAATGTCTCCTGAACGCTCACTTATTTCCGTCCCTAACTCCCCCAACTTTCTTTGTAAATCTTCCATGTTTTCATTCTTCCTTAGATTTTTCCTCTGCTGTATTTTACTGTATATTCCTTATTATTTATTTTACCAGGATCCCAACTAATGCTCCAATGATCTCATATAGGCAACAACGCAGAACAGAGAAAATACGACAACGCTAAAACAGGAAAACGCGAAAATGCGAAAACGCGAAAACCCGAAAACGCGAAAACGCGAAAATGCGAAAACGCGAAAATGCGAAAACCCGAAAATGCGAAAACGCGAAAATGCGAAAACCCGACGCGAAAACGCGAGAACCAGACGCGAAAATGCGAATCGCTTTTTCGCGTCGGGTTTTCGAGTTTTCGCGTTTTCGCAATTTCGCGTTTTCGCGTTTTCGTGTTTTCGCGTTACTAATATAGATGCGAAAATGCGAAAACGCGAGATGGCCGCATCCGGCTTCCATATATATGAGATCCCATTTTAAAAATCTTCCGGAAATCATTGAGTAGATATCTACAGCTTCATGATTTTGGCATTAAGTAAGATTCACCATATGTGATCCCCTCTTGACGAACTGTCTTGTTCTTCCAACAGCTTAACAGTGACGCCTATCATAATGTGTATACGGTGTCAGCTGGCCCCTAATGTTATCTCTACGTCTATGGTAACTCCACAAAGATAGTCTTTAGACAAAAAATAGACGAATTCGAAAAAAAGCTGAACGAGACGGCACCTCTGGGAGCAGGTAAGATTAATGTCGTTATACAGCAATATACCTTATTCAACCCTTCTTTTTCTTTTATATGTCACCCATCTCTGATAAATGGATGATTGCAATCCGCTGAGAAATCTTCGTGGCTTCTTAACTCAAACGACAAACTTCTATTTTTGAACTCCGCTCTATCATAGTGAATGGACGAGCATCAACAAGATGGACTCTTATCATCTGTACATAGTGAACTACGCCTTCCTCAGTAGCATCTCTAGTATTAGCCTAGAATGACATGCAGAGTATATCGCGTAGACATATTGGTCAATCAAAGTCGCAAACCATTATGTAAAAACTTCATGTACATCAAGTATTTCCGAACTTCTCGCCTTGATTTGGACAGGCTGTATTACACCATCGACTGTAAACCGATTATTCATGTGTGATATATTTTTCAGCTTGATCTCACTCTCGGTAGTATGGGAGATTGGGGTACAGTGGGACATGGGGCACAGTGGGAGAAGCCATCTATCTCCTATGTTATGTACAGGAATCACATTACATTATT
>JAVTVY010009833.1:0-44656 GCA_036873755.1 Hanleya hanleyi | reverse complement strand
TTAACCAGTATGGCTGGTGATATTGAAAAGTACAGAGAACAGATCAAGACAAGAGAAAGGTCAGTATGGCTCACACAGAATGTATTGTCGACTGTCCTATGTAAACAGGAGTTAACCAGTATGGCTGGTGATATTGAAAAGTACAGAGAACAGATCAAGACAAGAGAAAGGTCAGTATGGCTCACACAGAATGTATTGTCGACTGTCCTATGTAAACAGGAGTTAACCAGTATGGCTGGTGATATTGAAAAGTACAGAGAACAGATCAAGGCAGGAGAAAGGTCAGTATGGCTCACACAGAATGTATTGTCGACTGTCCTATGTAAACAGGAGTTAACCAGTATGGCTGGTGATATTGAGAAGTACAGAGAACAGATCAAGGCAGGAGAAAAGTCAGTATGGCTCTCTTAGATTGTATTGTCTACCCTGTTTCATGTAGATCATGTAGGACTAACTACCTGGTTTAGTTTGGATAATGTCTGAATCAAGAGCCAATGTACAGATATTTGCTATTGAGTGTCTGGTAATACCCAGACATTAAATAGCATTACACATGTATAACTGCTTGTGGGATTCCATGAAATCTACAACACATGACTCTCATGTAAGGCAAACAGTAAAATGTTACAGGATCATGAAAGTGTGGAATACATAATTTTATTAGAACGATCATTATGCATCCAATTTATCCATTATCAATGTTCGAAGTACTATGAAATTAAGGATTGGGACCATGGATAATATCGGGGTTTAGAGTTTTCTGGCTGTGTGAGGATGATCATAGAGAAGATTCACTGTATTTTTAAAGAGAGGTTTACTGTATTATAACAGAGAGGTTTACTGTATTATAACAGAGAGGTTTACTGTATTATAATAACAGACAGGTTTACTGTATTATAACAGAGAGGTTTACTGTATTATAACAGAGAGGTTTACTGTATTATAACAGACAGGTTTACTGTATTATAACAGAGACGTTTACTGTATTATAACAGAGAGGTTTACTGTATTATAACAGAGGTTTACTGTATTATAACAGAGAGGTTTACTGTATTATAACAGAGGTTTACTGTATTATAACAGAGGTTTACTGTATTATAACAGAGGTTTACTGTATTATAACAGACAGGTTTACTGTATTATAACAGAGACGTTTACTGTATTATAACAGAGAGGTTTACCGTATTATAACGGAGAGGTTTACTGTATTTATAACAGAGGTTTACTGTATTATAACAGGTTTACTGTATTATAACAGACAGGTTTACTGTATTGTAACAGAGGTTTACTGTATTATAACAGAGGTTTACTGTATTATAACAGAGGTTTACTGTATTATAACAGACATGTTTATTGTATTATAACAGGTTTACTGTATTATAATAACAGAGAGGTTTACTGTATTATAACATGATTACTGTATTATAACAAGAAGTGTACTGTATAATAACAAATGTTTACTGTATTATAACAGAGAGGCTTATTGTATTATAACAGAGGTTTGCTGTATTGTAACAGAGGTTTTCTGTATTATAACAGATAGGTTTACTGTTTTATAGCAGATAGGTTTAATGTCTTATAACAGATAGGTCTACTATATTATAGCAAGAGGTTTACCATATTATAACAGAGATTTACTGTATTATAACAGATATGTTTACTGTATTATACAAAGGTTTACTGTATTTTCACAGACAGGTTTACTGTATTTTAACACAGGTTTACTGTATTATAAGACAGGTTTACTGTATTATAAGACAGGTTTACTGTATTATCACAGATAGGTTTACTGTATTATAACAGACAGGTTTACTGTATTATAACAGGGAGGTTTACTGCATTATAACAAAGAGGTTTACTGTATTATGACAGAGAGGTTTACTGTATTTTCACAGACAGGCAGGGGTTATTCTCAACTCAATTTCAAAATTTTGGAAACTCAATTTTTTTGCGCGCCTACAAAACTCAATATTTTTCCCTTTTTCATCAAAAAAATGATGAAACTCAATTTTTTCATCGCACCAATTACAGAACTGAGGTTGGTCATATGTTTACGAGAACAGAAACACCGTAGACGCTACTTTAGAGATCGACAAATACTGACAACCCTATTTACATGAATTATGTACAGTCTATGTAACATTGGTAAAATAACCCAGTGTTACGTGATAACCCGTTGGCCCAAACCGTGGCAGGGTACTGTGTATTGTCAAACAATTGAAGGCGACAGTAGCGTGTCGTGTCTTCTTAGAGCAACAACAACATATTGAACTGCTGCTGCGTTGTCAATCAAGATATAAACATCAGCCTAAAATATTCGGCCGTCGACCGAATACATTGTACACTCCTGTTCAACTACACCAAACCACAGTATGGCCATTGTCAGTTAATAGGTTGTTTAGCTTGACCTTCTCATAATAAAACATACATGCTAGAAGCTATAATTATTAATTATTGAAGCTAAATTTTCTACCGTTGACAGAGAAGAATGTGATTGAATATATAACCTGACAAAGTTCCTATTTTACAGATTTATACACTCTGAAATCTCTCATAAAGATAACCAGAAAAAAACATTTATGAAATAATTATTCTCTAAAGAGACATCTTAAGTTTGCTTTAATTTAATTGAAACATAACGTAAATAATTATGGTAGACAGTAAAACTCAAAAGCACACACATTCTGTAAATAGAAATCCTGGGAAACCACTCTTACTTGTGACCACTATTAAAGATAACTGCAGGATTTATTACCCGAATTTTCAACTTCTTTTATTCTTTTATAATGACTGAAGATAGGGATTCTCTGTCCAGGGCAACGACTTTTGTATGTCCATCGTCCTTAAGCTGTACGAGTATTTCGTTACGTGCAGGTCGACAGCCTGTATTGTCGTTGTTGTTGTCGGGAGTGAAGATGTGAAGCGCTCGATCACTTCGCCCAAAAGCGTATCACTAGAGAAATGAATGGTTAAATTCGGCACAATGTGCGGACTGGTTGATGAGGAAACAACTGACCCGTTAACTAAAACAATAATGGCTTTGGTACGCGACCATCAAAACTGCCGGAGTTAAAACTTTACTGCTGTGTGTTTGACACGAGGGAATCCTCGCTAGAGATTCATGCCGGGAAAAGGACTGTGCCTCGTTTTGAAATCAGGCCAGGGGTTCCCCCAAGAATGTGGACCAAAATGGCGGTTTTTGCCACTCGTGGCCTCCGCGCTGTGACGGCAAGTGACCACCTCATTCGTTTTACTTGGATTTGCTTACTTATTTTTTTTACAGCCAAAAATTACTGATAATTGATATACATACGGCATTATTTATCTCCTAACTATTGATGTGGGCGGGTCATGCGAGACAACATATCAACTGACAACTGGTAAATTGTGGGAAACTCAATATTTTTTTGTGCGCGCTTGGCGTGCAAACGGCAAAAATCGCAAAACTCATTTTTTTTTATCAAAACTCAATTTGAAATTCTCTGCAAAACTCAATATTTTTCTTTTTTCATCGTGGTTACCACGATGAAAAAACGGCTAGAAAAACCCCTGGACAGGTTTACTGTATTGTAACACAGGTTTACCTTATTATCACAGACAGGTTTACTGTATTATAACAGACAGGTTTACTGTATTATGACAGAGAGGTTTACTGTATTTTCACAGACAGGTTTTCTGTATTGTAACACAGGTTTACCTTATTATCACCGATAGGTTTACTGTATTGTAACAGACAGGTTTACTGTATTGTAACACAGGTTTACTGTATTATAAGACAGGTTTACTGTATTATCACAGACAGGTTTACTGTATTATAACAGACAGGTTTACTGTATTATGACAGAGAGGTTTACTGTATTTTCACAGACCGGTTTACTGTATTATAACAGACAGGTTTACTGTATTGTAACATACAGGTTTACTGTATTGTAACACAGGTTTACTGTATTATAAGACAGGTTTACTGTATTATCACGGACAGGTTTACTGTATTATAACAGACAGGTTTACTGTATTATAACAGACAGGTTTACTGTATTGTAACAGACAGGTTAACTGTATTGTAACACAGGTTTACTGTATTATAAGACAGGTTTACTGAATTTTATCACAGGCAGGTTTACTGTATTATAACAGACAAGTTTACTGTATTGTAACAGGGAGGTTTACTGTATTGTAACAGGGAGGGTAACTGTATTATAACATACAGGTTTACTGTACTATTTGTAATGTAGTAAAATACAGACAGGTTTATACTGTTTTGTATTAAACAGAGAGGAGGCAGAAACAAGGAAGACGGTTGAAGCTCTGCGGACAAAACTGGCTCAATTACATATGAAACTGGATGAGCTCCAACAGAGCTGTGTCCTTGTTGAGGGGGAGCTACAGGACAAGTTACGTTGTGTACAACAGCAACATGATGATCTCCAAGCTCTGCATCACAGGTAAATAACAGTGTTGTTGAACAAGCATACATCTAATTCGCATACAATGGTGAGTGAGCAGTTTATATAGGCAGTTATGGCAAACTTAGGGATATCGCCAATCCTAAGTTCCTTTATTCCGGACCACATTATGATGATCTAATGGTTAGAGCATTCTCATGACAAGCAGGAGGTTCTTGAATTGATCCTGGGCCAAGTCCTACCAAAGACTTTAAAAATGGAACGTGTTGCTTCCTTGCTTGATGCTCAGCAGTAAAAGGATAGAGCAAGGACTGGTTGTCCTGGTGTCCAGATAATGTGACTGGGTGGGAAACTGGTATTATGTCTGCTTGTGACATGAGGCTACAGTGCAGGGTCAATTACCCACTGTATAAAATAGAATCATTGTAGAGCAAATATTTTTCTCAATCCTCACTTGACTGAGAGTGTTGGATGGGCTAGCAAACCTATATTTATGTGTTATCATTCACATAGTCAGCATATTTCATATCGTCAAGAAACAGCTGCTGGATTCATCTTAGTGTCCCATTATGGAATACATCAGATTTCATAATTTGGCTGAGCTAGCTATGAGTGAGTGAGCGAGTCCATGTGTGATCAACCATGAATACAGGAACAAAGGTGCTGCTCCCACTTCCCAATAGGCGATTGATACCAACCCCTCACTCCTTTACATCTATTTACTGTTGTGAAATTTGTCCGAGTTGTTGAGCCACGCTGCATCCAAGTTCAGTACTTTAAGTTTCTTTATTCTCCGATGTAGGAAGCACTTGTAGGCAGTAATATATGATGATAATTCATCAAGGTTGATCTTCTGTATTGTAAGTCTGCATTTCTTGGAATGATTAAAGAGATTATATATTGATACAAATGCTGTTTGAGTATGGTAATCCCTCCAATACATTTCCCACCATAAAATCTGCAGGTGATCAAATTTATTAGAAATAGATGTTTAGAGAATGGTCCAAAATCATACAGATAATCCATTATTTCTTTGTTTAGAGAATGGTCCAAAATCATACAGATAATCCATTATTTCTTTGTTTAGAGAATGATCCAAAATCATACAGATAATCCATTATTTCTTTGTTTAGAGAATGGTCCAAAATCATACAGATAATCCATTATTTCTTTGTTTAGAGAATGGTCCAAAATCATACAGATAATCCATTATTTCTTTGTTTAGAGAATGGTCCAAAATCATACAGATAATCCATTATTTCTTTGTTTAGAGAATGGTCCAAAATCATACAGATAATCCATTATTTCTTTGTTTAGAGAGTGATCCAATTTATAAGAACAGCTGATTGAGTTTTTAAATAAACAAATTGCTTATGGATAACAACTTCTAGTTTATTCAGGACGATGTTTCGATACAGGTACTAGTATCGTTCTCAAGTCAATGACATCAATAAGTAAATAATCAGTATATATACAGTTCCTTGAGTAAATGTCAATAGGATGATAACAATAGTATTATACTAGGTGAGAAATTTATAATAGGACAGGATTAGACTGTGGATATGGCTAGATTAATTAACAAGGTAGATTAATTAACAAGGTGGGCTTCTAGGCACGGTGGGGTTCCTGAATTAGTAGGTCATAGGCGCTGGGGATGAATAGGCCCTGGTCTCTGTTCAGTTGTGGTTTTGTTCTTTTGATGTGGATGGCCTCCAGTAGTTTTCTGTTTTTCCAGTGCATGTGGTTTGTGGCAAGGGGTTTGGTGTTGTTCCAGTTGATTGAGTGGGTGGGGTTTTCTTTGATGTGGTCCGAAACTGCTGATTTCCGTCTTGTTTGGTCACAGATGATTTGTGTTCTTTCATTCGTTTATTGAGGGGTCTTGATGTTTCGCCGATGTAATGTTTTTTGCAACTGCACTCCAACTTGTAGATTACACCTTTTGGCTGGGGTTGGGTGGTTGGGGCTTTTTTACCGGTCGCATTGATGTGATTCTTTAGTTTTCTGTTGGTTGCAAAGGTTGTCTGGATGCTGGCTCGTGTCTGGAGTAGTCTGGCGACCTGGTGACTTGTCTTGCCTACTAGTATGTAGGGTAGAGTTATTCGGATATTTGGGCCCTCTTCTCTGATAGTACATTGTCTCTGGTTTGGTTGTAGTGCTTGTTTTAGTTTTTTCCACTAGGTGTTTGGGATAATCGTTGTAATTGCTGAAAACAGTCTTGATGTGGGAGATTTCGTTGTCAAGGTCAGTTGAACAAATGGATTGTGCTCGTTTGGTTAGTGTTGAGATGATGGCTGTCTTTGTTTGGGCTGGATGGTTGGATCTGTAGTGGATATATTGGTCGAAATGGGTGGGCTTTCTATACTATAAATGCTTGTGAAACTTCGATATTTCCCACAACGTTCATTCACCATGCATGCGTCAGACCAGGGAGATTCCCGGGAGATCATAAACTGATGACGTGCACAAGACAAGCTAGCACTTTCATCGGTCCGCATACGATTGAGGAAATCCTGATCTCGACAGCACGACGTTCCCAACAACAACAACAAGAATGTTCAACGTTCCTGACCTCAGCCGAAATTTGTGAAGGAATTCTCGGTTCAACGGTTGAACCCTACGTTGTCAATATCACAAAATTAAATGTCAGTAGGGTTTAGCTTGTTGAAGTAGGGTCCCCCGCAATACATTGCATTAGCCAGGATCTGGTCAAGTTGACAAGACAAGAAAAATGTAAATATTTATTGTTGTTGCTTAGACACATTTTTCCTCTGAAAATGTATTTCATGCAATGTGCTGAAAACAGTAACAAATGCCAACTTCACCGGAAAGGAGAAAATTGAGATTTCATAAACCCAGAACCGGAACCTGTCCAGCGAGTGCGGAATGAGATTTGTAACCCCTGCTCCCCGAATATGTTTTTTTTGTCTCAGATGTCTCTGATGTGTTTGTGCCTTATCAACCAACCTTATTAACAATGATGATTTTACACTCTATTTCACAGATGTGAACAGTAAATGTGGATCTAGTGATGCTGTTGAATCATGGGAAATTACAAATCCCGACCTACCAGCACATGTGCAGGTTATTATTCTCTACTGATTGTATTACATGTACATGTATTATGCTCATTCAACATTCAATTTACATGTTTGTTTGATGGTTAGTGAACATGCTACATATAACCAATACTTATATTGTCATTTCCGCAGCCATTTCTACATACATTATACAACATTGTACAAACCTGACTATTAAGGGCCAATGCTAAGCATGCTAAGTTCTTATTTTTGTATTGATTAGACAGAACTAACCAGTGCTTCGTATCATGATTATTGTTGTTACACTGAAAGCAACTATCTCCTACATAGTCTCAGTATAACTGACCCAATAGTTCAAATGCTTGGGTTATTAGAATATTCACCATAAATAACATTTCTTTATTTCCTGTATAGATGAGCTAAAGAAGAAGATCAGTGAGAGTTATGCCTTGTTCAGATCTAAAGCCATAGAGGATCTCAGAGCTAAGGAAACAGACTGGTCAGATCTACAGCTTGCCTGCAGGTATCGTATTGTTACAATTAAGATCAGTTAGAGTTATGCCTTGTTCAGATCGAAAGCCATAGAGGATCTCAGAGCTAAGGAAACAGACTGGTCAGATCTACAGCTCGCCTGCAGGTATCGTATTGTTACAATTAAGATCAGTTAGAGTTATGCCTTGTTCAGATCTAAAGCCATAGAGGATCTCAGAGCTAAGGAAACAGACTGGTCAGATCTACAGCTTGCCTGCAGGTATCGTATTGTTACAATTAAGATCAGTTAGTTATGCCTTGTTCAGATCTAAAGCCATAGAGGATCTCAGAGCTAAGGAAACAGACTGGTCAGATCTACAGCTTGCCTGTAGGTATCGTATTGTTACAGTTAAGATCAGTTAGTTATGCCTTGTTCAGATCTAAAGCCATAGAGGATCTCCATGATCTCAGAGCTATGGAAACAGACTGGTCAGATCTCCATCTTAGGTATCATATTGTTACAGTTGAGATGTGAGTTATGCCTTGTTCAGATCTGATGCTATAGAGGATCTCAGATAAAGAACCAGACTGTATGTCCAGCTTTCCTGCAGTTATCATATTGTTACAGCTATCAGCCAGTCGATGAGGCCAATTCATGGCTTGAACCATGGGCCCACTGAGTACTTGGGCTGTTTAATAACAGGCCACATATTTCCTGGTCTAATTTGTTGCATCCTATTTTAGTTACGTATGATAGCACAAACTACTCGACATGCTCAGTCATGTCAGTGAATCTGACCTCTCTATGATTCTCACTACTGGGATATCTATCAGATGTGGATGTTCAAGCTTACCTTTCATTGAATAGTAAACAGTTGTCTTGTAATACATGTACCTCGTCTTTAAGGCTTGAATGGTCAAAAGGAGGCCTTACACTGCTGACGATAGTCTGTTAATTCTAAATAAATCGTGTAGTACTTTTAGCCCATACTATTGTGTGTAAACTGTTTCATGTTCTCTAGTCTAGTGCAACTCACGAATCTATTATTTCAGCTATTAAGACTGATTATATCTATACTGCAGCTATGATATTTGATTTGCTGTCTTGTACGGACCTATATAAAATAGAGAATGGCATGATTGGAACTCCGGTGCACTGTATGAAGCATTGTTGTCAAAGTTAGATAGTTTAGAATGGACACCATGTACAATACATGAAACTTTTATCTCAACACTTTATAGATAAATTATCTTGGTTATTATTATCATTGATTCATATTTATGTAAACAGCCATTGTTAACTAGAAACAATGAATTAAAGTGCCATATATGTAATGATAGATTATTTGTCTTCTTTACATAGTCATGGTGACATATACAAGGTACAAGATCTGCTGACAGAAGAGAACAGCAATGATAAAACAGACAGTGGATTGTCTCTCCTCCATATCTGCTGTATATCAGGAGGTGGGTCATTATCTTTATATCTACTGTATATCAGGGGGTGATTCATTATCTCTATATTTGCTGTGCATTAGGGAGTGAGTCATTATCTACATATCTGCTGTAAATCAGGGGGTGAGTCATTATCTACATATCTGCTGTACATGTATATCAGAGGGTGAGTCATTATCTTCATATCTGCTGTATATCAGGGGTGAGTCATTATCTTCATATCTGCTGTATATCAGGGGGTGAGTCATTATCTTTATATCTGTTGTATATCAGGGGGTGAGTCATCTTTATATCTGTTGTATATCAGGGGGTGAGTCATTATCTTCATATCTGTTGTATATCAGGGGGTGAGTCATTATCTTTATATCTGTTGTATATCAGAGGGTGAGTCATTATCTTCATATCTGTTGTATATCAGGGGGTGAGTCATTATCTTTATATCTGTTGTATATCAGGGGGCGAGTCATTGTCTTCATATCTGTTGTATATCAGGGGGTGAGTCATTATCTTTATATCTGTTGTATATCAGGGGGTGAGTCATTATCTTCATATCTGCTGTATATCAGGGGTGAGTCATTATCTTCATATCTGCTGTATATCAGGGGGTGAGTCATCTTCATATCTGTTGTATATCAGGGGGTGAGTCATTATCTTCATATCTGTTGTATATCAGGGGGTGAGTCATTATCTTCATATCTGCTGTATATCAGGGGTGAGTCATTATCTACATATCTGCTGTATATCGGAGTGAGTCATTATCTACATATCTGCTGTAAATCAGAGGGTGAGTCATTATCTTTATATCTGCTGTATATCAGGGGTGAGTCATTATCTTCATATCTGCTGTATATCAGGGGGTGAGTCATTGTCTTCATATCTGTTGTATATCAGGGGGTGAGTCATTATCTTCATATCTGTTGTATATCAGGGGGTGAGTCATTATCTTCATATCTGCTGTATATCAGGTGAGTCATCTCCATATCTGCTGTATATCAGGGGGTTAGTCATTATCTTCATCTCTGCTGTATATCTGGGGTTGAGTCATCTTCATATCTGCTGTATATCAGGTGAGTCATCTCCATATCTGCTGTATATCAGGGGGTTAGTCATTATCTCCATATCTGCTGTATATCAGGAGTGAGTCATTGTCTTCATATCGGTTGTATATCAGCGGGTGAGACATAAACTTCATATCTGTTGTATATCAGGGGATGAGTCGTTATCTTCATATCTGTTGTATATCAGGGGGTGAGTCATTATCTTCATATCTGCTGTATATCAGGGGTGAGTCATCTCCATATCTGCTGTATATCAGGGGGTTAGTCATCATCTTCATATCTGTTGTATATCAGGGGGTGAGTCATTATCTCCATATCTGCTGTATATCAGGGGGTGAGTCATTAACTTCAGATCTGTTGTATATCAGGGGCGAGTCATTATCTTCATATCTGCTGTATATCAGGTGAGTCATCTCCATATCTGCTGTATATCAGGGGGTTAGTCATTATCTTCATATCTGCTGTATATCTGGGGTTGAGTCATTATCTTCATATCTGCTGTATATCAGGTGAGTCATCTCCATATCTGCTGTATATCAGGGGGTTAGTCATTATCTCCATATCTGCTGTATATCAGGGGTGAGTCATTGTCTTCATATCGGTTGTATATCAGCGGGTGAGCCATAATCTTCATATCTGTTGTATATCAGGGGATGAGTCATTATCTTCATATCTGTTGTATATCAGGTGAGTCATCTCCATATCTGTTGTATATCAGCGGGTTAGTCATCATCTTCATATCTGTTGTATATCAGGGGGTGAGTCATTATCTCCATATCTGCTGTATATCAGGGGGTGAGTCATTATCTTCATATCTGTTGTATATCAGGGGTGAGTCATTATCTTCATATCTGCTGTATATCAGGGGTTAGTCATTATCTTCATATCTGTTGTATATCAGGGGTTGAGTCATTATCTTCATATCTGCTGTATATCAGGTGAGTCATCTCCATATCTGCTGTATATCAGGGGGTTAGTCATCTTCATATCTGTTGTATATCAGGGGGTGAGTCATTATCTCCATATCTGCTGTATATCAGGGGGTGAGTCATTATCTTCATATCTGTTGTATATCAGGGGTGAGTCATTCAAATCTGCTGTATATCAGAGGGTGAGTCATTATCTTCATATCTGTTGTATATCAGGGGGTGAGTCATTATCTTCATATCTGCTGTATATCAGAGGGTGAGTCATTATCTTCATATCTGTTGTATATCAGGGGTGAGTCATTATCTTCATATTTGCTGTATATCAGAGGGTGAGTCATTATCTTCATATCTGTTGTATATCAGGGGGGAGTCATTGTCTTCATATCTGCTGTATATCAGGGGTGAGTCATTATCTTCATATCTGGTGTATATCAGGGGTTTGTCATTGTCTTCATATCCAGGGCTTGCTTTTCCGCGGGAATCCGGGAATCTGATTCTCGTAAATACTCCCGCAAAATGGTTTCACGGGAATCCAGTGGATTCCCGCAAAATTTTACCATCGACGATCAATTTTGTAAGAGTTTTATTCAGAAAGTATTGGTTCAACATCACCTTCGCCATCTTCATATCTGCTGTATATCAGAGGGTGAGTCATTATCTTCATATCTGTTGTATATCAGGGATGTGTCATTATCTTCATATCTGCTGTATATCAGAGGGTGAGTCATTGTCTTCATATCTGTTGTATATCAGGGGGGAGTCATTGTCTTCATATCTGCTGTATATCAGGGGTGAGTCATTATCTTCATATCTGGTGTATATCAGGGGTTTGTCATTGTCTTCATTTTCTGTTGTATATCGGGGGAGTCATCTCCATATCTGTTGTATATCAGGGGGGGGAGTCATTATCTTCATATCTGTTGTATATCAGGGGGTGAGTCATTATCTTCATATCTGCTGTATATCATCAGGGGTGAGTCCTTATCTTCATATCTGCTGTATATCAGGGGTGAGTCATTATCTTCATATCTGCTGTATATCAGGGGGAGTCATTATCTTCATATCTGCTGTATATATCAGGGGGTGAATGGGCTATTATCTTCATATCTGCTGTATATCAGGTGAGTCATTGTCTTCATATCTGCTGTATATCAGGGGTGAGTCCTTATCTTCATATCTGCTGTATATCAGGGGGTGAGCCATTATCTTCATATCTGCTGTATATCAGGGGGTGAGTCCTTATCTTCATATCTGCTGTATATCAGGGGGTGAGTCATTATCTTCATATCTGCTGTATATATCAGGGGGTGAGCCTTATCTTCATATCTGTTGAATATCAGGGTGAGTCATTATCTATATACATTTGTATCTGCTGTATATCAGGGGGTGAGTCCTTATCTTCATATCTGTTGTATATCAGAGGGTGAGTCCTTATCTTCATATCTACTGTATATCAGGGGTGAGTCCTTATCTCCATATCTGTTGAATATCAGAGGGTGGGTCATTATCTTCATATCTGCTGTATATCAGGGGTGAGTCATTATCTTCATATCTGCTGTATATCAGAGGGTGAGTCATTATCTACATATCTGCTGTATATGAGAGGGTGAGTCATTGTTACCTTCATATCTGCTGTATATCAATTGTACTGGCAGGAAAACAGTTCAATGATTGCCTATCACTCATATACAAAAATGGTGAAATTCTAGACAAATCTTGTTGAGAAGGCCAATATATCAGCTTTGAACTATGTAAATAATCCTAAGTTTATTTTGGCATTGCTGATTTTCATGATCGTATTGTTATCAGTTTGAAACTGTCAAACTACTGGTACAGAAGGTGTTAATGTTGTCAATTGAGTTAACCTTGCATATAATGTTGTTTGTTCAATGCAAACTTCTTGTAGATGTTTTGATCATCACCCATGTTCATTAATTTACATTGATTTTTAATTCTGAATGCCCCTATTTTACATGTATATAGGTTCAACTGCCCGAGATGTAGTGACAGTTTTGTTAAAACATGGGGCCAAGCCTGATACACTGAGTAAAAACCAGTTCTCTCCCCTTCATCTGGCATGCTATAAGGTGAGTATCATGGCCACCAGCACAGAGGGGTAGTTGTCATCTAGAAAATTGATGATTCGGTCACCAGAAGAAGTTACCTGATATCAAGGCTCTCGATACTTCATGTTCATCTGGCAATAGAAACTTACATAGCTCAGTTATTTCTGGATATACATGAAACAACCTCAGTGTATTATTATTTGATGTGTGAATGTACTGTTTATATTATTTATAGGGAGATGTTTATGTGTCCATTTCTCTAATAGAGGGTCATGCTGATATTAACCAGAGTGGTAACAGTGGTGTCACCCCCTTACATATAGCTGCCATGTGTGGTCATCAAGAGGTATGTCCTACAGTCTATGTTTCCATGAATACACAGGCACTGATTATTCTAACACTAGTACTGCTTTGAGAATAGAGAGTCCGTATCAATGCTGGATCTCCATGATCATGAAAAATCATAAAAAGTCATGTAAATGGTTGATTTGCACTTCGTAGTCCAAGTTAGTTTAGACAATACCTTTTTTTCCCCGAGAGCAACAACAGGTGCACTGACACTGGGGTGAACACTGGTTCATTCTCCTGGCCTCACCCCTATTTGTTTAACCTGGGCGGATTTTTTAACTATTGATAGCTGGTGTAAATATGATAAATATGGATACAATTTTATGATAATTAGGGCCTTTTCAGGTCATAAATAGTCTTGTTGTCATCAATTGTAAATATTTCCTAGGTCAAAGTGATAGCAACTCACCCCTACATATATTACTAATCCAGAACTCATGTGATCAGCCACATGTTAGTGCTATTGGGGCAAGATAGTATTGTCTAAGGATTAACTTGAAATCAGTTGAATAAGAGTGCAAACCCCAGATTAAAACTTAATTTTCCAGGATTGGAATGTCATGGTATATATGTGTCATATGGGTCATATTCATCATGTAACTTCCAAAATAGTCCTGAAAAAATACATGTAGTTTCATATCTCTAAAATTATTAAGGTTTATTGTTTTGTTTGCTGTATGTATCTGCTGTGTGCATTATCAACACGCAGGGGAGATGCTATACTGCTGTATTTGAATTTGGCTCTCTGAGCATTAATCTTACACTTGACAATATAAAAATTCCTTCTGTATTTCAAACAAATTGAGCCTGGAAAATGAACTGAATTTGACCAAAACAATCCTCGATTATCCTGGAATTCCAATGACCTTTACAGAAACTCTGTGATTGGCTGGATATTCCTCCAATATTCTTCATAAACCAATGAATATGCTTGGTTTCCATTTAAAAATTTGAATTGACCAATCAAATCATTTAAAACTGGAAGATCGTATTTTGTTTCTATGAGACTCCATTGTCTCAAGGTGTATGATCTCTCCTCATCCACTTAAATATGATGCAATATTATGCCATCACGGATAAGAGTAATGTTTTGCGCAGTTGTGCACATGGTGATAGGTAAAGTTAACAGATCTCAAAAGTATTTTGTTAAAAACCCCATTTGATAATGGTTCATAAATTTTTGCATGATTAATTCAGTTCTTTATTTATCTTTCTGACTTTGTCATCATTTTCTCCCTTTCAGATAACTAAGTTATTGTTGAACAATGGTGCCAGTATTAATGCTGCTGATGCTGTAAAGTTCTCTCCCCTTCATCTGGCCTGCTACTTTGGACATGAAAAGGTATGACTTTTTCAAAAAATGAAAAATGTATGTATTACAACGTTTACTGGTACTAAGACAAGGATTTTTTTTTGCAATTTGAAGAATCTCTGATTTTGAAAGGACATGTCTCGCTTGACCTTTGAAAACTTTGATGTATCCTAGCCATTTGTGGATCAATCAACATTGGTGAACATTTTGTTGCTCTTACAGGAGGTAGATTAAAGTACCAAACAGATTGGGCTCTCGAAGATCCATTGTGATCAGTGTCTGTAGAGCCTAATTTTCAAAATTCGAAATTCAAATTGTTTTTGTAGTTTTGGTTAGGTTTTGTTAGGATTAGGGTTTTGTTAGGGTATGTTTGTTGGGTCAATGTCGCTGTGTGACCAATAAGGTTAGGTGCGACGTTAAAATTCAAACAACCAACCGACCAACCATTTTGTTGCTCAAGATGACTTCAGTTAGGTTTATATATCTGCACACTCCGTTTGGTTATTCAGGTTTTCCCCCAGGCATATGGAAAGTTAGGACCGTCCCTGAAACACATGCCCCCTGAGGCATACGACCGCCTCTGAAATTCATACACCCTGAGCCGTCAGCTTAAGGGTGTATGAGTTTCAGGGACAGTCATAACTTCCCATACACCCGGGGGAAAACCTGAATAACGAATTTATTATCCCTTGAGCCTTTTTATCTGAAGCCTTATTATTAACAAAAATACTGAAAAAGGTCTATCATTTAGAACCAAGGGTACAACAGACAAATTCAGTGGGCCATTTCGGTTATGAAACTGTCCGCAGTTTGCCACTGCGCTGCGAAAAACATGCCACAACACAATCTACGATAATCTATTTCGTTCTGTTCCGTTTGACTTTTATTTTTGGAACAAATGACACATTTTGGTGAGTTATATGTCTGACACTTCAGTGAAAATGATGCACTATGAGTTTATTCCATTAAATTTTGATGAGTGGGCGAAAGTTATTCCATAAATATTGCGATTTGGTTAGCTGAACTTTCGAAGCGAGAGCATTGTTTCTAATCGCACGCGAATTGTTTTTTATACCCCGAGTAGCAAGACATCACTCGGGGTGTATGGGTTTATGCGACCCGGTCAGATCGGTCAGGAGCTGACATGGAAAGATCCGAATGTACGGATTCTTACACCCTAATAAACTGACCAATGAAAATTCTACAATTTAGGTTGAGGGATAATAAAGTCATCTAACGTTGAAGAGATCAGATAAATGGTATAGGGGGGTTAAAAAAGGTGCCTTTCCCCCACCCCATGCACCATTTTTTCGAACAAGTCTGATTTCTCTTTTATCCATAGATCTATCACTCTTCATTCTATTTACATGTTACAAAGACTGAAATATATAGACTTAACCACCAGCATGTCTCTTGTCAGATGATCTCTCAGTGCAAATCCATCTAACGTTCTTATGTACTGACCTGATGCCATGACTGAAATATTTTTGAAGGTGACATTAAATCATACTGACATTCACTCACTCACCCTTATGTCACTCATCCAGAACTCCAATACCTTTGAGTTTGTTATTTATGTTCCTTATTTTACAGACAGTGGAGGAGTTGATAGTGAATGGAGCAGATGTCAATATCAGTGGTGGGGTGGGAGATCGTCCCATACACCTGGCCTGTGCTCGAGGAAACCTTCATATTACACAACAACTCGTTGAAGGAACGCAGACACAACATGCTGATGGTACTGTAAAGATTACCCTGCTTTGGAGTTAAATATCTTCTAAGTTCCGCTTAATTGTAAGCGTCACAACTGATCACTCAGTTATGTAACTGATCACTCAGTTATGTAACTGATCACTCAGTTATGTAACTGATCACTCAGTTATGTAACTGATCACTCAGTTATGTATTACATATGTACCCTATTTCTTCTAATTTTTCAGATGGCAAACTTAACGTCAGGTATCGACAGAGAGGAATTCTCTGAACTTTCTATAAATTTCACCAGCTAACTTTTCAGTTCTTGAGATAGATAAGATATCCAGGCCACAGTATTTATCCTCAGTTGACATAGAGATGTTTGTTTCTGCTTCGGAGTCTAAAAATGCTGTTTGAAAATTCAGAAGAAATAGGGTATTGTTTTATCCTATTAATTCTATTGTTTTGAAGAAAACCGTGGCATTTCTGCCTTGTCTTAGATCAATCAGAGAAGCCATTTTGTTTGAATTTTGGACCCCATATTGTCCTCGTCAGATAGCATTAATGAGTACCGTAAACTCTGTGTATACCAACCTCGATAGGGAGCAGATCATAGTGTTGTTTTTGACAGGGTTCTGGTTTATCAAGGTTTATAATACTTTAAATTTAAGTATTGAAACCATGGATAATGTTGGTATTTAGAGGTTGGTTGGTTTATACCCAGGTGTAAGTATTCACAGGTTTCACTCTAACTGGTTTGTATGATTCTAGTATTTTATGAATACATGACCAAGTATTCCAGCTAGCAGCATCCATGTTTTGTCTTACAGTTAATGCCAAAGATGAGGAGGAACATCGACCGTTACATTTCACTTGTAAGGCTGGTCACCTGGGCGTCCTCAACTACCTACTACAGCACAACGTCCAGCCCCATGTCACTAATATATATGGTGACACACCCCTACATCTGTAAGTACCACAATGTCTGTGAGCAACTCTTTTATCAAGTCTGATAGCTGTGTGTGTATTTTGGCCATCTCCGCTGATTGTCACATCCCAACATGTATCCCAATCAAGGTGGATAATTATTACAGCTTGAAACATTTGTTCATTATTATTTTTTTTGTGAACCAACCTTTATTCATTTAATACTTATTTCCACTCTTTGCTCAGTCCTGTTACCACAGAATCACACCACACCACTCCAGGGACATATCTAATGACCCCAAAGGGGTTCACAAATTTGAAACCAGATTAACCAGGCTGTGTTTGGTCCAGATGATGAAGATTGAGAATTTGTTGTAGAGCCAGCAGATTTAAATTTGTTACAATTGATGCATGAGAATTATATGTAATTCCTGCAGGGCCATCCTTAAAAATATGTGTGTTGGGCGTAACCTGCCCGCCCCATCCAAAACTTGCCGACCCAAAAGTTTTTATTGGCCATCTGTTTTTTTTTCTTCTTCAAACAGCCATGTTGTTGTTGTCATCGTTAAATCGCGTAAGTCGTGAATTTGTCGGCCAGAGTTGCATAGATTGTCAATGTGACAGGAGTAGAATTTGTTCATTCAAAGAGATTTATTACATATTTCCTGAAAAATCAAGTCAAATAGCTGACCTGTAATCAGATATAACTCCAGGATATCCTTTCAGCTTGATGCTTGACGTATGTTTTGATGGCGCAATACGAAAACTAAATCTCGGAAACCTTTGCTCGTTTATTTTTTGGAAGCCGCGAATGCTCTCTGTAATGGTTCCCGACCGGCGCCAGTCTGTATGAAGGAACACGCGGTCGTCAAACGGAAAATACCGTAAAAATGAAAACCTGTACCGTGAAAATGAAAACCTGGGACGTTTACAAATAGAGACTGGCATTTGAAAAGTTGTTGACCAGAACTGAATAAAACTAAGGATCTGAAGTAATATACAAGAGAATGTTATGGCCACAGTAACTGTGCAAACAGCACAAAGTGAAAAACTCCACCAGGCATGAGGCACGTGTGTAGATAACAACAACAACATGCGGTTTTTACTTTCGGAATGAAACGAGACCACTGACACGCTTGTAACTAAATCACCGGACCTTGGTAGTTGTATGTCTCTTTAATCTGTAAGTGGAAATTCTTCTAGGCAATATTTTGGTAGTGAAAATGGTTCATATTTGGACTTTTGACTGAAAATATGCAGACTTGTTGAAAAAGTTTCAGGGGCCAAATGGCGAGTAGTATGTTATTCTGCGGTCGCCAAAACGGATTTACGGTCGCAAATGACGAGCTGGCGATCAGTTATTTCAACCCAGCACCAGTGAAAAATACCCATCGAGTTAAGAGTGGATTAACAGATAAACAAGAACAACAACAAATTGGATATCATTTAGCAGATGGATTAGATTCAGATTCGTTCAAAATTAAAATGACATTTAATTTTTCCTAAGACAGCACATCAGGCAAAGTAGAATTCAACGGTATGAAATTTAAGAAAATGAAAGTGGATCGTTTCCTCAGAGATGTCAAAAAATACATTGCCGATCTGCCTGTATTGAGACCTGAACATTCAGAGCACAGATTCAAGTCAGTTTATTTGAGGTCATTTTAACTTTAATGGCTTTGTACTTCTTGTTTATGTCTGTGGCTCTCGAATTTTGATGGTGAGTCAGATCTCTGACTGTAAAAACCAACACAGTATAAAATTTTGTGGGACAGAAATAGAAATTTTCTTATTTTTATTGTTGATGTTGCGTATCTGTTATAAATCCATGGAAAACTGTCAAAGAAAATCAGAATTAAATAAAAACTTATTTATTCATTATAGCTACAATAGTAAAGAAGAACTGCCCACATCCTCACCCGAAGAAAGAATAATATACCGTAATCTGGGGTGACTGAAAACACTTTTTGGGGTCTTTTTTTTTTTAAGTATTATAAATTCATTTTTAAAAATGCTATATATTATAATCTTAAAATCCCTCCTCGTGTCTGACCTTTCCGATGCAGGAGATTGGTGATCATCGGATCAAAGCTTTTTTCATTTTCACTTGTTCAAAGTCACCTCATGGTTGGGGTGCCTTGGAACAATTAAGCCAAAGAATGCAATTCATAATGTTTCCTACATCTCACTTGACCTAACATATGATTATCAGTTTCAAAAGTCCCTGCCTTTCTGGTGAGTTACTGTGGTTTTTCCAACCATCAAAAAATTGTAAAAATCGAGGTATTGTTTATGAGCTACAGGGATTCATAGAAGTCATTTTGTTTAGGACCGTTAATGGTCAAATTGAGTTTTTCACCCAGCAAATTGAGTTTTTAGCGTGCTTTTTGGGGTGCAAATTGAGTTTAATAATATTTTTAGGACCAGTTGCATTATATACAACATACATGTATAATTTAATCATGATTGTCATTTTATAGGAATAAACAGTTTTGTTCACTTGATCAATGTGTCCGATTGGCTTATTTTGCATTTGCATGAAAATGCAGCTAGATAACATCCTCATTTCTCAGACTCCAGTAAGAAGATCATCCAGTAACCTACATATATAACCTGCCATTTTAAGCATCTGGTCCATGACCGTCATTCATAATTCAGCCATGGCATCGTCCATAATTAAAGAATATCCGCGTCCATAATCCAAAGACCTTTTCCATATAACAGTATTAGTGTTGAACGAAGGCCATGGACTGATCAACAGGGCAATTGACAATGATCGGAAGTTGTGGTAAATAACTTTGAAATCAAGTTTTCTAGACCTACTCAAATTGTAAACATTACGATACAGATAAACTGCCATAAATAAATCAATTAATGGCGAAAAACCGGTGTCAGACAATGTTATAGCATAGGAATCTGTACCCCAGTCGGGCGAGTCATCGACAGCTGATGGAACACCTAAACTATTGTTCTAACAAACGAATTTATGGATAACAAATCAAGATGTTGATTAGCTGGTTACTAACAGCCGTTTCCAACCAATTGCTCTCTGCTCTTGCTTAGCGAGAGTTGTTTGGAAGAATTTTAGTTAGATCAGGCTACAATAGCTCAATGAGCAACTTGCCCTAACCTGTTAAAAAAATTACAACTTTATTCAAAGATCTGAAAAAAAATCAAGAAAAATTCTGGACTATCGAGGTAGAACAATCTGTTCAATAAAGAATCAACTCATAAAAATGAAAATGAAATATTTAGATCGTCAAATGACAATGTGCTGGATCGTTGTCTACACGTGTTGTTGTTGTTGTTGTTGCATGTGTTCTTTCATTTTCAAACAAATTCTCAATCCAGAACATTCACTTCCAGTTGTTAAGTTTTGCGTTGTCAGTACTAAAGTTCAAGCTGCCAGTTTTGAGTATTAAGTCCCTGGTATAGACTGATACATCACCTGTCATTCAAAACGTAGAATTTCTTGATGAGGACTTCTTGCGTCCAGATCACCGGCTGTTACCGTATCCCGGCAACTGGAAAGAACTCTCTCGAAAAGTCCCGCGAGAAAATCTTTCGGGAACCCTTCGTAACATTACAACTGAGCAATTTTGAAGGGCACCCGATCTAGATATTACAGTCATGTGAATTTCCATAAAATGGCGGATTGTTTAGCTCCGTGTCTGCGGTTTTCTTCGTCAACACGTGTAAATAAATATTGAACAGTAAGTTACGCAATTCATATTCAGTTTTAATTAGCTCAAATTGAGTTTTTGTCTCGGTTGAAATTCAGTTTCTCTAAATTATTGGTCACAATTGGTCACAAATTGAGTTTTCCGACCCACAAATTGAGTTTCTCAATTTTTTTTAGGACCGATAACCGGCCTTAAAAGGCGACTTCTATGAATCCCTGGAGCTAATAACCAAAGAAAGAAACAGAAGTCTATGGCTTTTTTATATTAGACAGAACCAGACCCCAGCTGGTTACTTACAACACCACTTTTGGTTCGCATCTGCAAAATAACAACAAGAGCCATTCTGAATGTGTTCAAATTCACCCTAGGTCACAGTTAGTAAAAAAAAAAAAAAAAACATTTTCCTACCGCCCTACCCACATTAGTGAAACAGGGTCGGGTTACGCCCAACACACATATTTTTAAGGATGGCCCAGTTCTGATGCAATATTTATGTATCACTTGTTTCTGTATATTCAGAGCATGTTACCATGGTAAGATGGAGGTGGCCAAACAACTGGCAGCTAAGACTGGCTCAGATAGTCTATCCATGGAGAATATATTCAGTGAGACACCATTACACAGGTAGATTATTTAACCAGCCTGTTTGGCTGGTGTGTCTGAGCTGCTCTCATATTTTCATTATATTACAGGATATATTTTCTCTGAATATATAACTAATCCACAGATAGCATTACTCTTATAGAGATATATTTAGATATGGATGTAACATTTATCTATTTATCATCAATTGATTCTTTAGATCATACAGAATAAAGTCTGCAGTGTGTGGCTGTATGGTCCCATGATCATAGTTCATGTAGCTGTCCTTTGTACAAAATACCCCGATCCTCTGCCCACTGTCATCCATTCAGGTGAAATTCAATTGATGATTGGTCCTGTAACCTATTGTATATGCAAATAGTTGGAAACAGAATGACCAATTCACCATGCAGACATTGTAGACTGGAACAATACAGTTTTGAAGCATGAAATATACCAGCGAGGAGTTTAGAGTTGTTCATACTTGTCCTGTAAAATACTAGAAAGTCTATCCATTGCTGATTAATTCATTTGACTACTAGTAGTTACCCAGTGCTCTAAAAACTTGGCTAGAAACTGTGAGACCTGATATGAAACGTGTGTGCAAGGACGATGATTATTATAACCTGAAATGAAGATTTGATTATAATTTTCCAGTGCATGTAGCTATGGTAGGAGTTTGGAGTTGGTCAAGTTCCTGTTAGAACAGCCCAGTGTGGACATCAACTACCAGGGGAAAGACGCTCATACTGGTGGGTGAAGCTTTGTTTATAGTTCAGCACTCTTATCATTCACATGTGCCTGTCTATTTTCATTGGTCAATACAGTCGAGTCTTGAACCTCAAATAATGATATTTTCTGTTGATAGTTCATGAAAAGATTTCAATGTTAAATTAAAGTTACAAATTTACATGGATTGTACGCAATATATATTGCCTGCTTCATAATCTGAGGCATACCCTGCTACACTATGCTTTAACCTGCATCACAGGCCTCAATTCAGAATTGAATACACTGAATTAAAGCTACACATGATATGAATAGAGATTTCAACATTGTTAAGTGTAAAGCCTAAGACAGGTCCATGTATGACTTATATTCATCAAAATTATCCATCACTTCTCAGACATCATGCTATTAATGAATTCTCCCTTCTCAGACATCATGCTATAATGAATTCTCCCTTCTCAGACATCGTGCTATAAATGATTTCTCCGTATACATGAATTCTCCCTTATAAGACATCATGCTATTAATGAATTCTCCCTTCTCATACATCATGCTATAAATGATTTCTCCGTTTACATGAATTCTCCCTTATAAGACATTATGCTATTAATGAATTCTCCCTTCTCAGACATCATGCTAGAAATGATTTCTCCATATAAATGAATTCTCCCATATCAGATATCATGCTATGAATGAATTCTCCCTTATCAGACATCATTCTATAATGAATTCTCCCTGTATCTTTTAGCCTTACACAGTGCTTGTTACCATGGTCATATCAGACTGGTACAGTTTCTACTGGAGAATGGAGCCGACATGAACCTTGTGGCAGCAGTCAGTGACCAAAATGGTGGGAGTGAGAAAAAAGAGGAACAAACAGCACTGATGTGGGCATATGAACGAGGTACAATGGTGTCTTATATAAACACTGCATCATGGGATATCTCCAAGTTTAATTCACTTGATTGGTCAATTCTAATTTTTATACGCCCGCCAAAAGGCGGACGTATTATGTGATGGCGGTTTCCGTCCGTCTGTCCGGTTCTCGTGTCCGGTCTATATCTGGGACAGTTTTCCATCTACAGTTCCAATTTTTGGTGAGTGGATACCCTATGGGGAGACGATGTGTCGCGTACCAAAATGAAGGTCGAGGTCAGAGGTCAAAGGTCACTGGCCTAAAAAACAGGAAATCACTGAAGTGTTCGTGTCCGGTCTATATCTGTGAACGTTTTCTATCCACAGTTGCAACTTTTCGTGAGTGGATACGCTAGTTGGAGATGATGTGTCGCGTACCAAAAGTTGAGGTTGAGGTCAGAGGTCAAAGGTCACTGTTGCCTAAAATCAGGAAATCATTGATCATTGACAGTTTCTATCTACAGTCCTAATTTTTGGTGAGTGGATGCCCTAGGGGGAATGAAGTGTTGCATACCAAATGTAGGTCGAGGTCAGAGGTCAAAGGTCGGTGTGACTGAAAAATCAGGAAATCATTAATAATTTCTAATTTTTTGTGAGTGTATTTAATAGGGGGAAATGAAGTGTTGCATACCAAAAAATAGGTCAAGGTCAAAGGTCACTGCGACCCCAAAATCAGGAAATTATTAAAAATAACATTATTTTGTGTCAATACATTCGGGGGACAAAATGTTTCACCTACCAAAATTTAGGTCAAGGTCAAAGGTCAAGGTCACTGTGACCCCAAAATCGTGAAATTGTTAAAAATCATGATTTTTTGAGTCCATTGAGCAATTAAGGGGAGCCGTTTTGTCATGTACCAAAACTTAGATCCAGGTCAATAGTCAAGGTCACAAGGTCAAAGGTCCTTGTGACCTAAAAATCAGGAAATCATTAAAAAATACTAATTTTTGTGAGTGGATTCAATAGGGGGAAATGAAGTGTCGCATACCAAAAATTAGGTCAAGGTCAAAGGTCACTGTGACCCAACATGAGGAAATTATTAAAAATAACATTTTTTTGTGTCAGTAGATACATTAGGGGGACACGATGTGTCACATACCAAAATGTAGGTCAAGGTCAAAGGTCAAGGTCACTGTGACCCCGAAATCGTGAAATTGTTAAAAATCATGATTTTTTGTGTCCATTGAGAAAATTACGGGGAGACGGTTTGTCATGTACCAAAATTTAGGTCAAGGTCAATAGTCAAGGTCACTGTTACCCCAGAATCAAGAAATCTTAAACACAAGTTGTCCATGTGATATCTAGTTTCAAGGTATGATTGATACCAAACTTTGAGTATACCTTACTTGCATGGCAAAGAGGAGCCATACATTTTGAGATCATTTTGAGATCAATTTGTCAAAGGTCAAGGTCACAGTCCCCCAAAACTGAAGTTTTCACAGTTCTCTACCCTACATATTTATGGCATTTGTCCTGTGGAGTTGTCTCCCATGTTTGAAACAGCTACATTTAGTTAAACTATTGTGAAATAAAAACCATACATTTACTAATTCAATGGGGAGAGGGGTCCTTTATGAACTTCATACCTGTTTATTAACTCAAGAACAAAGGTTTACTTCATCACTTTCTTCTTCCTTCATGAAAAGTTCTCTCAGCTGAAAGGAATCCATTTGCAGGAACTATTATTTTCTTGTGTTTGACTATTGTCGATTTCAGTGTGGGATATGCGAGCTCTCGGCTCTTGCTTCAAGGTCAACTAGTTAACAAGAGTTAAGCCCATTTTAGTTTATCATTCAATATACGATGTGATATGTTACATTCTCAGAAGCACAAAATTGTAGACCTTTCTCTGGACCAATGTAATTCCAGATATACGGGCGTATATTGAAGCCCCTTGGGCTCTTGTTGAACATAATCTAGGATTTTGATTGGCCTGTGAAGAAAATTGAAAGGAAATCCAGCCAATCACAGAACCTATGTTAAGGTTCATTTCAAGAACATGTATAATTGCACAATCTGTCATTAGGATTAGAATCAGAGTTATTCAGAACTGTTCCCCTGTTACTGGTCCCATCTAGTTTCTTTCTTGGTTTCAAAATGACCATACTTACTTCTTTAACATATTTTCTATTTTTGATGGAATTTGGTATTAATTTTAATGTTCTTCTCTTCAGGTCATGATGACATTGTGACGTTGCTCAAACACCACAAACGACCTCAGGATGAATCAGCATGTGGTGACTACTCTCAACCAGGTGGGGAGGGATCTTACGTATCTGTCCCCTCCCCCCTCGGTAAACTACGTAGTATCACCAGAGGTAATGATGAATGCATCATCGTCTATGTCAACGTAAAAATCAGCAAAATATGGAAACTCTGGCTTTTCTATATGTACTGTAATTCAGATCACTGTTCATTCAGCTTGGGAATGTTGAAGAAGTAAAAATTGTCTCCGAATTATTTTCATTGCAATTGTTTTGAAACTTTTCAGAAAATTTCTACAAATTATTTGAGAGTATTGATGTGGTTTTCATGGCAACCAAATGTTTGTTGGTTCATCCATCTGTAAGTCATTTTGTGTTCATGTCACAGGTTCTGTAGCCTTTTAGAATGATCCTAACAGTTTGTTTCTGAACCTAATTGAGAGACAATGTGTGGAGTACCAAAATTTACACCTGCATGGCCAACTGATGGTGCAATATTTGAGGTGGAGATACTGGCATTTTGTTTCATAAATAATATTAGAATGACTACCAAAAATTGGGGTATTGGTACCATGTCATAAGTATTGGTTTAGGATAACATGTTCTGCCCCAGATCATCCCTCTTGACCGACATCACCTAACATGCCAATACTTATACAGTGTTTATTTTGCTGGGCATATTTTGAGATTAATGAAACTCTTGTTATGTTTATGATTACAGAAAAGATAGATGTGCTCCAGTTGAGGGCCACTCTCCCCCATCAATTCCATCTTCTCGTCAATGATATTGAGTTTCAGGAGGTCATCGGCACCGGCTCGTTCGGCAAAGTCTTCAAGGGGAAGAGTAAAGGCAAAACTGTTGCCATTAAACAGTAAGTTATCATATGAATAATTGGATTAGGATGTGGTGTGAGACCTGCCTTGTAAATCTCATATTATTGTAAAGTAACTGGGTGCTGTGCTGGTTGGACAGATCAATGTCTAGGATAATAGGAACTGTTGTTGAAAATTGTTGAAAATGACGTTAAATCCTACCCACTCGCGCATTGTAGAGTAGAAATATTAATTGCTTCACAATCCCAGGAGTTTGACTCTGCATGAAAGATTTCACAGATGTAAGTTAGGGCTGTTCCATTTAAAAAGGTATGGGAGGGGCGGAAGGCAGCTTTGAATTATACCCCACCAGCCATAGAAATTTTATTGGCCTTCTCAATGTGGTAACATGGATTGAAGGGAATTTCCTCCCATGACCCATAGAATAAAATATGTAGCGCCTTCCTCCCCTCCCATACCTTTTTAAATGGAACAGCCCTTAGCACAAAGCATGCAGCTTACTGATACAAAGGTTTTAAATCCGATGCTCATCAAAACAGATAATGAAATGGATATGTTTCATGTGTTGTTTTTTTGTTGTGTCACACATACTGCTGCTGTCGGCTGTATAATATAACCACACCCAGCAAGGCACTGAAGGTTTATTAGAATCCTTGTCTTCGGCATTTCATCTGTCTCTGCTAATACTCAGTCCTATTCTTGCAGATACCGTGCCAGTTCGTTTGGTACTAAGTCAGACGTGGACATGTTCTGTAGAGAGGTATCCATATTGGCCAAACTCGACAGTTCTTATGTGATCAACTTCGTCGGGGCTTGTCTCGATGATCCCAGTGTTAGTGCTCCTACTCTTTATGTTTCATAAATTCTATAATAATACAATCATTTCAATTTGAAATTTTGAAATGATAAAAAAAATAACAGATGATGTAAAAAAAATAATCTGTTGAATTTCTTCAAAGTTCATTTTGTAAGTTGACCAAAACTTTAGTTCAGAGGTGATTGATGGTTAATAGAGTGATAGATTTATCTGAATGTTCGCTGAATGTTTTCATCAGCACAGAGGAAATTTGATGTACTGCCTATTCATATAGTGTCATCTCTTGTAGTATGATGGTATCTATCATGCAAATAAGAGCAATCAGTTTATAATATCAGTCTATTCAGTCTTTTATCATAATTACTTATATTCATGTATGTAGGATTTGACTCGCTGCCTGATTGCTGACAAAAAAAGTATTTCTATGATAAAAACACTTTCTAATAATTTTCGATTTCAGCAATTTGCTATTATAACTCAGTTTGTATCTGGTGGCTCACTGTTCAGTCTTCTTCATGAGCAGAAAAGGTAAGAATCATTTTATTACAGTTTTCCCTCTATATTATTTTCTTTATGGCTGACTAGATGACCTGCAGAGAAACTCCCCTCCCCCCCCCCCTCATTTATTCTCACAGCATTGGTAAATTGTAATCCATTTTTACCCCTCGGGCAAAATTTAGCTCGAAGGGTATTGTCGTCGTCAGCGTCGTCTTGTCTGTGGACACGATATCTCAAGAAGGATTAGAGTCTGGTATTTTAAATTCATATCACATATGTATCTGGTGAAAAATCAGAAGCCTGTTGAAAATGACTGACCTTGACCTATTTTATCAAGGTCAAATTCTAGTATTTGCTATATTTTTTGAAGGATTAAAGCTAGGGTCTCCAAATTCATTTTAAAAATGCAACTGGTTAAGGTATGTATACTTGGAGTTTCAGCACAGACTCACTGTTTCAACATGCAAAATCTAGGAAATTAAATGCAAGATTAACTCAAAGCTTATTCCAGTTGACTGACCTTGACCTATTTTTTACTGTTTATTGTGATATAACATGAAGAAATACAGCTAGGATTTCCAAATTGATACTACATACACATCTGGGGATGATCCAGAGGTGTGCTGAAGATGACTGACCTTGACCTATTTTATCAATGTCAAGTTCTAGTATTTGCTATATTTGAAGGATTAAAACTAGGGTCTTCAAATTCATATGCAACTGGTGATGTGCTAGAAGCCTACCACAGTTGACTGACCTTGACCTGTTTTTTCAAGGTCATATGTTTAGTATGATATAACATGAAGAAATATAGCTAATACTATACATACATCTGGCGTTCGTCCAAAGGTGTGCTGAAGATGACTGACCTTGACCTATTTTATCCAGGTCAGATTATGTTTAGTACTGATGCATACACTATGGTTCATTTACTTCAAGAAATGCCATATAGAAGCTGGTATATGTAGAAAGTACACAGAAACAGTTTCCCTATTGATAACCACTTCATCTTGATTCCAATGCCATTTTCAAGAAAGAGGTCTGGTGACCTGAATAAATCCAAGAAGTGGCAACCCAGTAAAACCTATCCTCCTTCTAAATGTGATTAAAGAATAGATCTGTCACACTGAATGTTCTGTGTTGTTCACCAACAGGTTAATAGACCTGCAGTCGAAGCTGACCATAGCCAGTGATGTAGCGAAAGGCATGGAGTACCTTCACAACCTGACACAGCCTATTATACACAGAGACCTCAACAGTCATAATATACTACTGGATGAGAATGGACATGCTCTAGTGGCTGATTTTGGTGGTAAACATCATATCACACACATCATGTAGAAACAGATAGAAATTAAACATTCAGTTGACAATGAGAACTCTTTGCCCCATATAGGTATGCTACCATTGCTCCATGATGATGATAATGCAATTTGGCACCCCATTCCAATCCATGGTGACACCATTGACGTCTTGAGCAAATTTATAAATTAACTAATTTAGTATTACATATGCTAAATCAATTATACTTCCATATGAAAGTAAAAAAAAATATAACTTTTCCTGTGGCTTCACAAAATTGATTTGTATATTATGGTTCACAGGTGAGTATTGTAAAAGGTATCTTGGACAGCCTAACATTCACTGTATGGTTCAGAACGAGGTGTTGTAAGGTGTCACCCTGGATTAGCTTTTTAATGTACTATACCCATTATATTGAGACTAATGATTTACCTGTAGAGTATAGTGTAAAGGCTGTTTCTAAAATAGGACTACTTTAAAGGCGAAATGCAAAGGTTCGTCTACATCACTTGATATTTGCAGTAAGATTGGAGAAATAATGTGTATATTAATTTCATTTCAGTTTTAAAACATTTGGTTAAACCTAATAAAGTTAAATACTAAAAATTGTAACGCTGTATTATTCACGAAATTTCGATCCGTACATGATTACCTCCCCCTTGGGGCGCTGCGATACGTGACGTAGCAGTGGAACCAGCACAGTCTGCACAACATGATGTAGCTGCATTGCATTGTATGGAAATAGCTCACATAGATAAGCTAGGCTATTGCTCACGAAGCCCTTGCTTGTGTCATTCACGTTCACTGAAACGCACTAACAGGTTGGTCATCATTCGCTACGGGGGATAAAAGAAAAGGTTGGAATTTACCAATCTATATTTCCAATTCTCTCGGTATGACTGTCGCCCACGGCCCCTGCAGTGTCGCTGATCCTATCATTGTCTGCTGGTTCTTTGTTCACAATAGGTTTGTGTTGGTAAGGCAGGGGCACCCCTGCATTATTAAACCATTGCTGTGAATTCTTCTTAGTTCCTCTTCAGAAGAAGAGGAAGAAGTGTAAGAAAATTCCTCCGCATCGCTGTCGCTGTCTACATTCATGTTAGCCGCCATTTTTTATTGTGGTTCAACTATGACGTCACAGCCTCTGGTGGAAAAGCTCCGAATCAAGGGGAGATAAGGGATGCACTGTTTTCAAGCCGCTGATCATACACGTGTTTTATTTCTCTTTAAAAAATAAAACTTATCACCAGATTTCGTTCATTGATGGTTATATAATTTATTATCATCATAAAAAGGAAAGGGAAATGCTTTTTTCTTACTTTTATTACCTTTGCATTTCACCTTTAACCTGTGAAGAATTGGTATCTGGGGGTGGTTGATAATTCACTGGGTAGTGATGCATACTGATACATAGAAAAGAGCATACAGAGGCAATGTTTCACAGACATGTACTGAACTGTACAATACTGAACGGTACTGCACAGAAAGGCCCACCATACATGCAAGTACTGAGCTGTGACTGAACAGTTCCTGTGTGGTAATCACAGCTCAGAGCTGCCCTGCACTCAACTGAGCAGTACATGCCGGTTAGTAACAGCCTGGTTCCAAGAGGTAACTGACCAGTACTGCACAGTAACAGGTTGGTCACTTTTCAGCTACCATGCTGTACTATTCAGTCCGATTTCTTCTTGTACTGTATGGTATTCAATCAGTACTGACCAGTGACTGAGTTGTACTGTGTGGATACGGGTCAGAACTGAATGGTACTGTACTGAGGTGTACCATTCCGGGCCCTTTCTTGCGGTTACAATTCAGTTACCACACGGTACCAACATGTGGAAATTTTCTGTGTACATGAAATATGTAAGTGCATGATGGGTGGGTAGGCAAAAAAAAAGACACCTCGTGCATGAATTAATAAGACCGGACTAAGGTGATATTAGCATATTATAGCAGCTGTCATTTAAACGGCCATTAAATCTATTCTGACTTGCTCGTCAGTATTGGTATTTTAACACGTTGACTGCCAGCGACAAATACAACTTCCTGGTACAGTTGGCGAGCCAGCTACATGTATACTCGTAGCAGTCAAATTCTTTCATTGGCCAAATAAAGCATGGTATTCTGTTGCGATCATATCTAGGCCCGGTGACGTCACACTGCCTTAATACATATATTTCAAACTTTGTATGCACTTTCCAATGCTTGATTCAAGCTTAAGGTGTGTATACTCGGAGTTTCAACACAGACTTACTGTTTCAACGTGCAAAATCGAGGAAATTAAATATAAGATTCAAATTGACTTGGCACTTATGAGTTACCATACAAAAAGTCAAGTAATTTTTACCCAGTTAGCAAAAATCACATAATTGAAGTAAAAATATATTTGGAAACAGTTGAATCTTGTCTTTCATTTGACCTTCACTTCGTCTGATGGTTTACTATCTCTTTTAAGCACAGATTTCATATCGTCCAATATCTTTGGATATGTTTCAAACTTGTCCTATCTATTGTATACCTGATATCATACCCAAAAGCTGTATGTAGCAAGACACAGTTAGATAATGTTCTATTTAATTCTAGTCAGGTTAGGAATGAGTTTATCAATTGATATGATCTGATTTCAGAATCTCGGTTCCTGAGGTCCACAGATGAAGATAACATGACCAAACAACCTGGGGTAAGTAAAGCTTCTTATCTTAACAGTATACACTGACTGGTTAAAAGGACAAAACAGCTGAAGAAGTCTCATAGTTTCATGTATATAAATTATAGAACTGAATGCTCCTCATTGTTTTCGGGTTTTTTTTGGTAATATATGTCAACATTTTCTATTAGGTCCATCAGTCTACAACTTTTCATTACCATCATACCTTACAACTTATCATGCCTAGGTTTATAAAACTCAAACCGTACATACATTTGGTCATCAGTCCAAGATTCTATTTGTTGTCCTATTTTAGATCAACCAGTTTGGTTTGATGAGGTAAATGGCTCCCAACATGCAGATGGGAATCTTGAGGAATGTTTTTCTAGTACTCCTTCTACTCTTACTGATATTCATATGTTCCTGAATCAAGTGATTGTCTGCTCAGTTTGATGCACTCACTTATTTCCATGTGTGTTAAATCTTCTAACCAGTCCGTCAGATGTAGAAATATTGCAGTTCATACAATTATTCGAATTGGTACTAACAAAAATTATTTAATTCTTCTAAATTGAGGTGTTGATCAAATTTAATTTGCGGGGATTGAATGATGGAGTGATTGAAATATTAGAGAAATTTGTTATAATGATGAATTTACCCATTAGAACCTGCGCTGGATGGCCCCAGAGATATTCACCCAGTGTACAAAGTACAGTATCAAGGCTGATGTCTTCAGTTACTCTCTTTGTCTGTGGGAGTTACTGGCTGGTGAACTACCATTTGCCCACCTTAAACCAGGTAATACATGGATTATTGCACCTTATATCATCCAAAAGACAAGGGTTTTTATCCCTTGGTCATTGATCTGGGGTTTTGTCATCAGCAACTATTGTCTTCACCTATTCAATTGCCATCTGTCTGTAAAGCTGTATCTGGGTGCCACTTTCTGCCACTGTATGATAGGAATGGCAATGCCTAGGCTCTTTAAATTTCTACCGCATATGCATTTGGTCATTTATCAAAAGAATGTTGAACAACTATGTCAAATTTCATATCTTTTGTTCACTATTTGCTTGTTAGTACTAAATCCTAAGGATTCTTAGGCTTTACCGATTGTACACCAGAGATGCACCTTTTCATCTGCTAAAGTTGACCTTGACATATTTTGATAGGGACTTTGGGAATCATTCTGATCACAATGAAATAATAAATTCAAATCAACCTGAACCAAGTCCCCTATAAAAAGTAAAATGGGGAGACTTGAGAGAATCTCAGGTCATAATTTGCAAGATTCATAATATCATAGTCATTACACAAAAATAGTGAAATACATTTTCATTTGAACAATACAGCTTTCACTGTATTAGTCCGGGATGTTAGGGCATAAAAGGGACTGTTTGGTTCAGATTCTTCCAAAAGCACCAAATTTGGCCCATATGTCGCCCATACAATACCTTTTCGATTTTTGACGGGCGCCAAGGTAGTTGCCCCCTGGGGCCGCCATATTGGCGAAATTCATTATGGCCGCCACTCGGATTAGAGGTCAATCGTATTTAAAACAACAAAATGGCTAGAATCATGAATAATACAACTTTTTAGTGGCTATCGGTGTCGGGGAAACTGATTCTGATCTGATTTCAACGATTTGAGGTCAAGGTCACCCTAAAGGTCATTTTGGGGTCGAATTCGTCATTTTTAGTGGTTTTTAGTCGAGATATACAAACTAACTCATTTTATTGATTTTCAGGGTTGAGTAACCCGAATCTGGCCATATTTTGACAATTTGAGGCAATATTGCATGTGAGGTTCACGACAGAGGTCGCCCGAAACAGAGATCAACCGGAGGTCAATTATAGGAAACACCAAAAGGGCTAGAATCACAAATAATACCATAGGGCTTTGTGGCATCGGAGAATTAGATTCTGACCTTATTTTGACGATTTGAGGTCATGGTCACCTCATTTGAGAATTAAAGGCCAAAGATCAACAGTTGCTACTAAAAACAATCGAAACAAGATTATTCAGGAACAAATGTTACTAAAATACTTCGGATATGACATCTGCTGACAAAATGCTATAACTATGCCGCTACGTGCATTTAAATTTTCAAAATACAAAACAAAGACCGCTTAAGCAACAGTATACCAATGATTACTTTTACTACCTATGCCTTCTGGCTTGCACTCTATGATGCTAGCAATAAATAATACTTGTCATCACCGCCCTCGTTATTAACGCACCCGCCTTCGCATTTGCAGAGGGTCGGACATCGGCACAGTTGCATTTGCACCTTCCCGTGCATGCCTTGAGTCAGTCGCAGTGCATGAGAATGGCATATGTCATAGAAGTGTCACTGACACCTCATTGACACCGGCTGCACCACATCCCCTGCTGTACATTAGTACGATGAAGCGTTCTATAAGCTCCATATGCACGGACTCGAAAGTGTCAGGATCATGCGTGAGAGCCACTAGTGTGTCGGTGGGGTCCGATATGCTTGTACAGGCTGCCCAGGCGGTCTTTTTGCCACATCCAAAAAACTGTGAAGTCGTCTTGCACCCCGTCAAGCTGTGAAAGAGAGGTAGTGCCACGAACTTTGACGGACCAAGATCGGAACAGATGGTTTGGACTGGAATGCCACAATACTTTTTCCAGAACCCCTAAAATCCCGAAGTATGAATGGATCAGCGGCTTCTTAAAAATGTTAACAAAAAGGAGCCGTTCTCATTCATCAGCACACAGATCTCTAAGACTGACATGAGCGGAAAGCTCCTTCTGTGTATCCGTTTTGAGTCCGTGCAACCATTCCGAGGCGGACACCAGGGTCCTCCTGCATCTAGCACATGCCACGGAGGAGGGTCATACAACAGCCTATGTCATGTATGTTCGCACGATGGACAGCGATGTCCGGTCTTTGGAGACCCTCGGTCTATCGGAACTCTTGGTGGACTTCGGTACTGGAAAAAAATATTGTGACATTCCAGTCCATACCATTTGTTCCGATCTCGGTCCGTCAAATCCTTGGCACTACCCCTCTTCCACAGCCTTACTGGGTGCGACCCAACTTCACAGTTTCTTGAGAGCGCAAGCCAGAAGGTATAGGTACTAATAATCTTTGGTATATTGTTGCTAAAGCGGTCTTTGTATTGTATTTCGAACATTTAAATACACATAGCGGCAGATGTCATCTCCGAAGTATTTTAATATAATTTGTTCCTGAATAATCTTCGTTCGATTGTTCTTAGTGGTAACTGTTGATCTTTGACCATTGGCCCCAAATCTTCAAAATAAGATCAGAATCGGAGAATGCCACAAACCTCTATGGTATTATTTGTGGTTCGTTTGTTGTTATACCTACAATTGACCTCTGGTTCGGATGACCTCTATCGCGACTCTCAAATGAAATATTGCCTCGAATCGCCAAAATAAGGCCAGATTCGGGTTACTCAACCCTGGAAACCAATAGAATGAGGCAGTTTATATATCTTGCCCAAAACTACTGATAATGGCGAATTTCTCCTCAAAATGACCTTTAGGGTGACCTTAAAGGGTGACCTTAAAGGGTGACCTTGACCTCAAGTCGTTGAAATAAGATCACAATCAGATTCTCCGACCTCCAAAACCACTAAAAAGTGCTATTATTCATATTTCTAGCCCTCTTAGTTATTTAACTACGATTGACCTCCAACCCGGGTGGCGACCATATTGAATTTCGCCGAATATGGCGGTCTTGGCGCCCGTCAAAAATCGAAATAGTATGGTATGGGCGACATATGGGCCAAATTTGGTGCTTTTGGAAGAATGTGAACCAAAAAATCCCTAACAGCCCTGACTATATGGGAAATATTACAATGTAAAGTATTGAGGTGTTTGCAGTTTTGAGGATCACTAAGAATTTGTTATGTTAATTGAATGTTGGAAATCTCAAGCACATAATGATTACCAAGGAAGGTCTGAAAGCAAAGCTGGTGCTAGCCGTCAGAAGAACAGACCCTGAATTATTTGTTTCACTTGGTTCAAGTGTGATCTCACAATTCTCCCAGAAAAGGTGTAGTCTCTTTAGATCCTTCCGCATGCACTCCAACAGTAATTGTGACTTTTAACCATCAAGTAAAACTGTACCATTGATATAAATCACAGTATCAATGAATTAAAACTGAAGTTTTTGAGAATTGTTTACTTTGAAAACCTATATTTTCTTGAATTATTATTATTTCATTTATTTTGACAGCTGCTGCAGCAGCAGAGATGGCATACCACACGACCCGACCTCCCATAGCCATCACATTCCCCAAACCCATAGTGACGCTCCTACAGACAGGCTGGCATGTAAAGCCAGAGGTAATCTATCACACACTGGTTATCATGGAGTTATGTCCCTTTGAATGTGACCCCAGTCTAATGTTGCAGCCCCTTGATCACAGTCTAATGTTGCAGCCCCTTTTCCTTGTCAGCAGGTGTCTCAATCTGAATGTGTATGTGTATGTCCACCCTACTTCTCGTCTTATCTTCAATATTAGTTACTCAGGTCTTGCTTTTTATCAAAATTTATGGGAATCCAAACAGGCTTTCAATCTAACCCTCCAGGAATTCATGGGAATCCAAACAGACTTTCAATCTAACCCTCCAGGAATCCATGGGAATCCAAACAGACTTTCAATCTAACCCTCCAGGAATCCATGGGAATCCAAGCAGACTTTCAATCTAACCCTCCAGGAATCCATTGAAATCCAAACAGACTTTCAATTTAACCCTCCAGGAATCCATTGGAATCCAAACAGACTTTCAATCTAACCCTCCAGGAATCCATTGGAATGCAAACAGATTTTCAATCTAACCCTCCAGGAATTCATGGGAATCCAAACAGACTTTCAATCTAACTCTCCAGGAATCCATTGAAATCCAAACAGACTTTCAATCTAACCCTCCAGACTTTCAATCTAACCCTCCAGGAATCCATGGGAATCCAAACAGACTTTCAATCTAACCCTCCAGGAATCCATTGAAATCCAAACAGACTTTCAATCTAACCCTCCAGGAATCCATGGGAAGCCAAACAGACTTTCAATCTAACCCTCCAGGAATCTATTGGAATCCAAACAGACTTTCAAACTAACCCGCCAGGAATCTATTGGAATCCAAACAGACTTTCAATCTAACCCTCCAGGAATCCATTGGAATCCAAACAGACTTTCAATCTAACCCTCCAGGAATCCATGGGAATCCAAACAGACTTTCAATTTAACCCTCAGGAATCCATGGGAATCCAAACAGACTTTCAATCTAACCCTCCAGGAATCCATGGGAATCCAAACAGACTTTCAATCTAACCCTCCAGGAATCCATGGGAATCCAAACAGACTTTCAATCTAACCCTCCAGGAATCCATGGGAATCCAAAAAGACTTTCAATCTAACCCTCCAGGAATCCATTGGAATCCAAACAGACTTTCAATCTAACCCTCCGGGAATCCATTGGAATCCAAACAGACTTTCAATCTAACCCTCCAGGAATCTATTGGAATCCAAACAGACTTTCAAACTAACCCTCCAGGAATCCATGGGAATCTAAACAGACTTTCAATCTAACCCTCCAGGAATCCATTGGAATCCAAACAGACTTTCAATCTAACCCTCCAGGAATCCAAACAGACTTTCAATCTAACCCTCCAGGAATCTATTGGAATCCGAACAGACTTTCAAACTAACCCGTCAGGAATCTATTGGAATCCAAACAGACTTTCAATCTAACCCTCCAGGAATCCATTGGAATCCAAACAGACTTTCAATCTAACCCTCCAGGAATGTATTGGAATCCATTGGAATCCGAACAGACTTTCAAACTAACCCGTCAGGAATCTATTGGAATCCAAACAGACTTTCAATCTAACCCTCCAGGAATCCATTGGAATTCAAACAGACTTTCAATCTAACCCTCCAGGAATCTATTGGAATCCATTGGAATCCGAACAGACTTTCAAACTAACCCTCCAGGAATCTATTGGAATCCAAACAGACTTTCAATCTAACCCTCCAGGAATCCATTGGAATCCAAACAGACTTTCAATCTAACCCTCCAGGAATCTATTGGAATCCAAAGCTATTATTGCTATACAGATTGGTAATATTTTACAGAAATCTATTGTTTTCCTGTGAATGATTTTGTGAGAGTGCTGATGGGAATCAGATTACCAGATTCTTGTGAAAGAACAAGCTCTGGTTACCTCACTTCAGTGCTGTACCATGGTATTTGATAAAATTCACATCAGACATTAGATTAGAGATAACCTCTAATAACTGACTGTACTGCTTTAGAATGTGGCTTTCTCCTGGCTTCATTATGTTTCGATGTCCATACTTTACATATTCATATGAACTATAAATGTACTTTCCATTTAAGGAAAGACCCGAGTTCAGAGACATTCTCCCAATACTGGAAGAGTGCAAACACTCCCAGGCTGTGGCATTGCTTAGCAACAGTGTCAACACCCAATCAGAATACAGTAACAGTTTTGCTGTTGTTCCTGACCCCATAGCAGACGATGATGGAAGGTCAACTCCGCCCCTGACAGGCATGGTGACGGCTATGAGGACCAGATGGGAAATGGAAGCCTCAAGAAACAGGTACAGTCAACTCTAAACTACATATATCATTGATAATATCTCTTCTGGGTTTCAAGACATATCCCTAAATATGCCTTCAGCCTCATTATGCAGGTGACAGTGGTTCACCTTATGCAACCAAAGGCATATTATTATGAAAATATTGACTTGTTTTGTGAGAATATGAGGATATACATATTGCCGAGCCACATTCATCAATTCTTTACCAATGTGTCTATTTATTGCTCAAATCCACACCTGCTATTGTTGTGCCATTATCTTCTATGGAGATCCTACTGCAGACTAAAAGTTCTCACCGTCTGGAGCCTCAGCCAATAGGTTAGACTGCGCCTGCGCCCATAATACACTTAATGTTCTCAACCAAAATAATAGTTAGATTTTGAACAGTTATTTTACAAGTGTGAACCCCCATGGAATTGGTTGTTTTCATGGGAATATGCATCACATGCAACATTGTGACCGACCAAGCTTGGAAAGAGTCAGGACTTCAGTCGTGTATATTTTGTAACCCACAAACAACATTCTAGTGGGTGTTAATAGTTAGTCAGATAGTGTACTTGTGTAAAATTCTACTTACATTTTGCTGCAACTGTAATCAGCTTTATGAACTGATGTGTGTTTGTAGAGAGTGAACAAGATGATATCATTTGTAATCTCTCATCTAGTGCTTTTGGCAGAGAGGAATATGCTATTTCTGGGGGCAATATACACAAACATGACCAGAGAATAGGCGGTTTAAGCTCATTACAATTTATAAAGAGACACATGTAGTAATAATGCAAAATGTAGAATGAAAGAAAGTAGAATATCCATAAAATCTGGTCCACTTCTAAATATATACGTATGTTTAGAATATTCAGTGCCACTCTTCAGGCCAAACAGTGCATCATATAATAATTCCATTGCCCTATTAAATAAAAAAATAGCCCAATGGCCTCCAATACCCCTCGGATATCAGTTATTGACTACACTCAGCAATCATACATTGCATAAGATGTATAATTATTTAGAAATTTGACAATATCGTGTAGGTTAACAATAATGTTATCTAGTAGTTCTCTCATTTTAGAAATACATAGAAGGTTGAGCCAGGTCGGCTTTTGCCAAGGTCTTAATTGATGGGGAAAACATTGCACTGAGGTTCTGGTAGAGCATGACCAAATTCTTAGCTCTAAATATACTCTTCTGTATAGCTAATAATCAAATCAAGTAATTTGATCTTGGAAATATAGATCAAGGCCAGTCATCTTCAACAATTTTCTGGTCTATTCTAAGTTAATTGCATTTGGAACATGAATTCAGAGATCTTAGACTCAACATATATAATTTGACCTTTATAAAATAGGCCAAGGTCAGATATATCCAATGAACTTCAGGTCCAGGCATATGTGGTATCAATTTGAGCAGTGTAGATATAATCCTTCATGAAATATTGTACTGAATAGAATATGACCTGGATAAAATAAGTCAAGATCAGTCACCTCTGAACCATTGCCGTATGTATACATAGTATTAATTTGGAAAGCCTAGCTATAGTTCTTCATGTTATATCATAATAAACAGTATATGACCGTGAAAAAATAGGTCAAGGTAAGTCAACCGGGATATGCTTCTAGTCAATCAACAGTTTCATATCTAACATGAATTTGGAGACCCTAGCTTTAATCCTTCAAAAAATATAGCAAATACTAGAATTTGACCTCAGAATTTGACTTTGAAGTCAAAGTCAGACATTTTCAATAGGCTTCTGAACCTTCGCCAGATGCATACATGGTATGAATTTACAATGCCTGGCTATAATCCTTCTTCAGATATCGTGTCCACAAGAAAGATGGACAGACAGACGACGCTGACGACGACAATACCCTAATTTTGCCCGAGGGGTGAAAACCATAGACAGTGTACTTCCACAATTTGTCCAGACTTTTTCATGAGCCATTTAAAGTTTCATGTGATTGTGAAATAAGAGTCCTGGTGGTACTGGTATAACATTTCACAGGTATATAATCTTTGAATATTTGTCTCTTCTTCAATAGTGTGGTCCCAGTGGAGGAGCTGAGGAGACGATTTCCATATCCACAATTGGACAAGAATGGTAAGCTTCATCTTGTCCATGTTTGCACATTCTCTGTATCATCACTCCATCAACAGGATGAATATCTTCTATCAAGCCCACCCAAAATTATTCCATCGTTTCCATGGAGCCTTTGGTACTGAAAAAAGAGTTATATTATTCAGTGGGAGAATATCTGTACAGTAATCCCTCTAATAATTCAATCCCCCTATCAAAATTCAATCACCCCCAATTTTGAGGACAAAATTCAATCGGCCATTCTGATAAATTTGATAACTCTTTAAAATCATTGAAATAGCAAAGAAATAATGGATTATATGCATGATTTTGAACTATTTTCTTCTTTTTCTAATAAATTTGACCAAACCCAGATATTATTCACTTCTTGTGATTGAATTATTAGTGGGATTACCGTAGTTTAATTTTCTTATTATTTTGTGCTGGTATAATAATTGATTACCTCTACCTGGAGGGGGGGCATATAGCGATCGCTTTGTCCGTCTGTCCATCTGTCCGTCCGTCTGTCTGTCCGTCCGAATTTCTTGTCCGCACAATATCTCGGTTAATATTTGATGGACAGGATTGAAACTTGCATGAAATGTCGCCAGTTGTGCAGCGTAGAGTTTTCCCCGAGTTTCGGTTATATTTTCAAGAGTTATGGCCCTTGGTTCCTGAAATCTCCGTGAATTGGGACTTGTCCGGGCTGGATCTTGGTAAATATTGTATGGACAATTATGAAATTTGCGTGATATGTGGTCAGTGCCCTGTAGTTGTGCAGCGTGAAGTTTCTCCGTGTTTCGCCTATATTTTCGAGAGTTATGGCCCTTTGTTTTTGAAATCTTTGTGAATTCAGACTTGTCCGGGCTGAATCTCGGTTAATATTGTATGGACAATTATGAAATTTGCTTGATATCTGGTCAGTGTCCTGTAGTTGTGCACCGTGAAATTTCTTCGCGTTTCGCGTACTTTTGGAAGAGTTATGGCCCTTCGTTCTTGAAATCTTTGTGAATTGGGACCTGTCCGGGCTGGATTTCGGTTAATATTATATAGACAATTATGAAATTTGCATGATATGTGGTCAGTGCCCCATACTTGTGCAGCATAAAGTTTCTCTGCGTTTCGCTTATATTTTCAAGAGTTATGGCCCTTGGTTCCCGAAATCTTTGGGACTTGTCCGGGCAGGATCTTGGTTAATATGATATGTGGCCAGTGCCCTGTAGTTGTGCAGTGTGAAGTTTTTTCGCTTTTCGCTTATATTTTCAAGAGTTATGACCCTTTGCTCTTAAAATCTTTGGGAATTGGGACTTGTCCGGGCTGGATCTCGGTTAATATTGTATGGAATTTGCATGATATGTGGTCAATGCCTCATAGTTATGCAGCGTAAAGTTTGTTTGCGTTTCGGTTATATTTTCAAGAGTTATGGCCCTTTGTTATGCCTCCCTCTAATTAGAGGGGGCATATAGCGATCGCTTTGTCCGTATGTCTGTCCATCCGTCCGTCTGTCCATCCATCCGTCTGTCTGTCCGTCCGTCCGAATTTCTTGTCCGCGCGATATCTCGGTTAATAATTGATGGACAGGATTGAAACTTGCATGGAATGTGGCCAGTGCCTCGTAGTTGTGCAGCGTAGAGTTTTTTTCCGAGTTCCGGTATAATTTTCAAGAGTTATGGCCCTTTTTCTGAAATCTCTGTGAATGGGACTTGTCCGGGCTGGATCTTGGTTAATATTGTATGAACAAGTATGAAATTTGCATGATATGTGGTCAGTGCCCCACAGTTGTGCAGCGTAAAGTTTCTTCCCGTTTCGCTTATATTTTCAAGAGTTATGGGCCTTTGTTCCTGAAATCTCCGTGAATTGGGACTTGTCCAGGCTGGATCTTGGTTAATATTGTATGGACAATTATGAAATTTGCAGGGTATGTGGTCAGTGCCCTGTAGTTGTGCAGCGTGAAATTTCTCCATGTTTCGCATATATTTTCAAGAGTTATGGCCCTTTGTTCATCAAGTCTTTGTGGATTGGGACTTGTCAGGGCTGGATCTCGGTTAATATTGTATGGACAAGTATGGAATTTGCAGGATATGTGGTGAGTGCCCTGTAATTGTGCAGCGTGGCGATTCTCCGCATTTCCCATATATTTTCAAGAGTTATGGCCCTTTTGTTCTTGAAATCTTTGTGAATTGGGAATTGTCCGGGCTGGATCTCGGTTAATATTGTATGGACAAGCATGGAATTTGCATGATATGTGGGTCAATGCCCCATAGTTGTGCAGCGTGAAGTTTCTCTGCTTTCGGTTATATTTTCAACAGTTATGGCCCTTTGTTGATCAAACCTAAGTGAATGGGATATATTTATTTGTCCAGGCTGGATCTCAGTCCTTAACCGATTTGGGCCAGGAAAATGGCTATAAAATTGTTTTTCTACATTCCAAAGCAGACTACATAGGTATGAAATTGCCCCAAAAAGAGTGAATTGGGCGCAAAATTCAAAGTTCACTGATCGCTTCATAATTTCACCACAATATACTCCCAAGGAATGTAGGTCTCATAGCCAGGTCACATTTTCGGATTTGGCGAAAGCCCCGGGCGACCATCTTGCATCAAAACATTGTATTATTACTTGTTGGTCGATACTTGGAATATGTATTATGCGAGGCATGCCGAAAAAAGTGACTAAAACAGAATTTTTATAATTAGCCAAATTAGGCCTCCACAGACCAATACAGAACAGAACAATGGCGGAGCAGTGTCAGATTAAAGCGGAAGGGGACGGCCGGGCGGGGGGGGGGGGGCATACAATTGAGCAATCTCTGATTGCTTCCTTGCTGTGTTCTTCAAACCTTAGTGAATGGGATATATATATTGTTCAGGCTGGATCTCAGTCCGTATTGTATGGACAAGCATGAAATTGTTCAGGCTGGATCTCCGGCCGTATTGTATGGACAAGCATGAAATTTGCATGATATGAGGCCAGTGCCTTGTAATTGTGCAAAGAAAAGTGCTTTGTCCGTCTGGGTTTCTTGTCCGTGCAATATCAACCAATACAGAACAATGACGGGGCAGTGTCAGACTTAAAAGTGGAAAGGGGGGGGGAGGGGGGGGATACAATTAAGCAATCTCTGATTGCTTCTTTACTGCATTTCATGAGCCTTTGGCTACAAGCCAACAAGGACAAAGTGAACAAGGGTTGATTTCTAAAGGCTTTTCTGATCTTGAACAGGAGAGATAAAATGCTGTGTTTTATTTTCCAATTCAGGTTACGTGACTGACCCTCTGAGCACACTTCGTATCCCTGTCTCTCTACCCTTGTCACACTCCCCGTCCCCGCTGGATAACACCGATCATGACTACGGCCACAACTCCATGATACACAACCTTCCGTCTTGACAGGAACACGATGATCACCATGTATCGCGCATGGTGTTCTACCTAGGCACTTCAACAACAACAACGATTCAACGACGAGACACCTTTCATCAAATCTTCATCATCACCAGTCATCAACTACTGCCATCATGAGTTGTTTACAGGTCTAAAAGTACCTGTCATTACAGCTGATTTTTGTGCAGGATAAGAGGAATGGTAGACACATGACTATTCTCTCGTCTCTCTAAACCTTGATTCTTCACATGGATGATGCAAACATTTTTTTAAGAATTCATCATTAATCTAAAACCAATTAATGATGCTTTACTAAATTGATATCAGCGAAAATACTCAGATGTTAAGGTTAAGTTAAACAACCATATACCATAATCAATAACATACTAGTCAATTGTTTGAGTCCATTATATTCGTCACATAATCACATTACCCCCATTATATTGTGTTTTACATACATATATGTAATTTATTAATGTATGGATATATGTAGTTTTTTATTATTTTATATGTTAGCTAACATTATTAATGTATGGATATATGCAGTTTTGTAATTTTTCATTTTTGTCTTTGTAAGATTTCATTTTACATACAGGTATGTACCTATTTTGTATGCACATCATATTAATTTATTTGATAATTTACTCCTTATAGCTCATTTACATT